>CM041033.1:2085860-2343365 GCA_023078785.2 Hyles euphorbiae | reverse complement strand
TAACAGATTTTTGCGTATCACTACATAGTATAAAACAAAGTCGCTTTCTCTGTCCCTATGTCCCTTTGTATGCTTAAATCTTTAAAACTACGCAACGGATGTTGATGCGGTTTTTTTAATAGATAGAGTGATTCAAGAGGAAGGTTTATATGTACAATACACACATATTATTGTACAGAAATCTATTTGTACCCGGGCGAAGCTGGGCTGGGCCGCTAGTTTTCAATAAATTTAGTTAAAATTATTGGTGTTACGATTTTAAACTTGACTTATGTTTAAGCAATAACTAGTCCTTAAATATTTCATGCATAGAGTATTAAATGAATACAATAAGATACATTTAAAATAACTCTCGCAGTAATATAGTCCTGCTGGTATACAAATATAAAGACCAAAATAGGAAACATGAAAACTTTACTTTTAAAACATATTTTTCTGAATAAAACTTGTCTAAAGACTTTGAATATCATGAGAAACTTTAAAAGGACTGCACTTTTTCATTTTAATATTAGTAAAATATATTTTGATGTACCAAAAATGCTACAAAACCCTCCGCTACGCATCAAAATAATACCGGCGTAGTATGTAATAACCGCGTAGCAGGCTCGTAGCGCTCGCATTAACTGTGCGTAGCGTATTCGTAGCACGCATGTAGCGTATTAAATTAATCATTTTGTGGATTTTATCCGATGTATTTTATGTTTATCCCGACATTTTTGGAATTATCGCGCTCGGTCACTGTTATCAGATGCACAAAGTATTCATTTTATTAAAAAAAATAAAAAATATGCAATTTTCTATTCTACAATAGCTTATTATTTTGCTGTATTCTATTTCAAACATGTTTCCACTAAAACGACTTGATATTTCTTTTTAAATACCTATACTATAGTATAACTACAGTACAAAATACTTCACATAACCAGATATATTTTGTATCATACATCTCATTCACAAAACGCCAATGTCAAACCGAATCCCTGCAGACGAAAAAACGCCACGTCACGTTTTTTTTGTCGAGGCCTATCCAACACGGTCGAACACAAAAGAGAACATAAATCTGTGTCAATACCAATTAATTTGGGCTTCTCAGTGCAGGCCGGCAAAAACATCGAGCGGACGCCGGTAATGCTATTTGGTTATGCAGTTAATTTGTGGTTTTGTGCCTCGGCCGCGCTTATTTTGTTTATTATTGTGTTATCTTGGTTATCTAGTGATTAAATTGCTTTAGTATTCTGTATGAATGCCAAATTGAGTTCGTGGGGCTGAATATTTGATAAATTGTTTGAGTGTTACTAATGTGAACTGAACTGTGGAAATTGTTTTTAATCGTGCTTTTTTATGCAGAGACTATTGTGCACCGTTATGCTCAGAATTCAGTAACTATTTCGATCGTGTTTTATACTAAGAGTCCATTATACTATGAGCCCAGTATTCAGTAATCAGTGCATATTAATTTGTGCCTAGATTTATACAGATGTTTATGTAATTTACGTGTCAATATTAATCTCAGTTGACACAATGAAGCCGGCTTTGACAAAACAGAATTAACACAAGATGAACCCAAAATGCAACACACTTATGAATCACTATAATATTGTTCCCAAAATTAGCTAAATTCACGCATGCGTTGCAATAAATGACGAGACGAGTAGGCCATATTCCTGATGGTAAGCGATATAATCGCTTATCGACAGTAACAAAACCAAAATACCAGCATGAATTTACAAAGCAATGTTTTTCAATCCACTATGCCCGCCATCCTGAGACATAAGATTTTAAGTCTCAGTATGTCCAGTAGTTACTCTGGCCAGAAGCACAATGACTTCAAACAGGAAAACAACAGGGCATTTATGCTGCTTTTTGGCGGGAGAAATAGACATTGCGGTGGTACCTAGGCAGCCTCGCACATATATTATACTTATTTATTTTAGAGTTACCAAAAGAAGATACATTATTCACTACAAATATTTCTAACTAACAAATAATAAAAACAAAGTTAAATATTCCTCCGATGAATATGAGAACGAATATGAGAGACCTAACAACAGTAAATTATATGTTATAAACATTAGCTCATAGAATGAATATAAGTAGGAAGGTATGAGGGTCAACGGCCTTACTATTGAGGATGCCGAAGATCAGACGAGATGGAGAAGAATTTTCCGGAACCCTAGCACCGGCTGAAATAACGCCAGGTAGAAAAAGAAGAAGAAGAAAAAGAAATATTAGCTCATAGCGACATAGGTCAATGACTCTAACCAAGACGCAGAATACAACCGAGTTCATTGACACATCAATAAATCAAAAGCGTGGATATGTTTGTTACGATCAAGTTGAAAATACCGTGCAATTTGAGATAAGACTTGGCATTAACGGTTATTCCGCTGTTGGGCACCGCGCCAGTTAGCTACCACGCCGTGTCACCGGTAATGGATACGGCTAAATGTTGCTACTTACTTGGAATTACATGCCAATAAAAATATAAGATTTTTTTAATGCTTGCTGTAGTCTGGTAAGTGCACGGCAACTGAAATAGATTATTTATTTTGACAGATGCATGTCGACTCATCGATCCACAAAAATATATATATTTGCTTCAAACTGAATGGACTTGACTTACAGGCTGAACAAGAAAGACGGTATGCTTCAATATGAGCACCTAATCTCAGTAATATCAGTAATCACCATCTGTAATCGGGCAAATACGAATATCTGAATAAAATAGTCTGTGTGGGTCAGTTGTATGCATAATAAATAATGATCCGCCTGCTCCAGCTAGGTAGAGCAGGTAAAAATGACGCGATAAATACAGTAAATAAGGTTACAACTAATTTCCAGCAGAATATACCTCAAGTCACGTCCAAGCAATATTTACGTTGTCGCACAATTTTTATTACCGAGCGACATTTAAGAGCAACCGATACGTCACCTCGCCAAGACTCGCGCCAACTCCTGACAAATCGTTGTAAAAAAAATCGTCAGTCACAAAAACGTCTCGCAAATGAAAGCAATCGCTCGTAAAAAGATTTATAGCTGGGTACGTCGCAGCTAGTACAATAATCTGTCATTTTCATGCCATTACGGGCGCACGCCCAGCCGCTCGGCCTTACCCAGAACTGTCGCTGTATTGAGTGCCATTTGTTACACGGAAAATAGTCGATGTAATTTTATTTCATGGTTTGTGGAAATGACTCGAAAATTAACTTATGCATTGAGGTACTTCGCTTTAATGTTTTCATGATTGCTGTTAAATGCGGGTTGCAAATCGAATTTTGGCTGAGTTCGCAGAATCGTGATTTGTTTTGAATTTTAATAGTTCGATTGAACTTTTGTGGTTTCGAAATTATATCCGGCAAACAAGCAGGAAATTTGAAAATTCAAATTGCCAGTTTCAATTATAAACCTCAACCAACTACGCTACCACTGTGCTTTAATGAATAATCATTCGATTCCGAGCAAAAAGTAGGCAAATATGTAAGTATATCATGACTGCTTTACATAATTTATTTTGGATGCCGTTGAAGTATTTGGCTTACGTTTTTATGACTAGCTGCTTGGGTGATATCTATATTATATATACATTATTTAATTATGTTTTATTATTTAAATTATGTGCTACGAAACAAACACTAATCAAATGAATTCATCTCAAAAACTTACGGTTCTCAAGTCAAAACATACAGCACTCAGAGACAAAAGAGACGACCAAAATACCCTAATAAGCCGTCCCAAATTAATTTAAACATCAGTGCAAAGCCGATTTATTTATTATAGATTCACTTAAACCATCTCAACTGCGCACTTGAATTATATCAGATTTCCAAATCCCCAACTTAAGGAAGTTTTGTTGGGAGATAAGATTACGTGCCCCTGATGAATCCCGCTCGGTGTAACATCTTTAACTTATTTCATTAATTTTAAAGACATCGGGTTTTCAATGACATGGGGATATAGTAACACTTATTAACACTTTTGTATAGTTTAGTATTGTGAGCAAATTGACAAGTTTTAAGAATAAAGCAATAGAAGGATATCATTTTATCTACGGATATTTCACTGATTAATTTCCAAGCACAACATTGTTATTTTTATGATTTAATGGTAGGTACCATCAAAGTCGCACATTTTAACTTTATTCATATAAAGCAACAGCTTTGTCATCTTGCAAAAACTTACTAGCATTTATCATAATACTTCTTACTAACTTTACCTCACAGTTAAAACTACGTTTTTGAATCTACTGCAAGAAAACTGTGCATTTTGGCAAACAAAAGTATCTGAAATTAAATTATTACCGAGTTCATAGACCACTAAGAAAAACTCACTCAAAATATTATGATAATTCCTCTGGACCGATTCTCGAGAAAGAATGGAGATAGTAAGTTATTTTCACGCTCGTCTACAAATAGTCTCAAGTGCTTAGTAAACAGCAGACATTAAGATAAAATCTTTATATGTTCTAAGCGTGTTCAGGTCGCAGGTATGGTGCCAACTGAAGGTAGCTCTTAAATGAAACTTTACCTTCACTTTCTGCAAATAATATAATAAATTACTTTATTTGTTGAGTAAATTCGTGAGTATAATATTTTTATGGACAAAGTTCTGTGCTGTTTTTTCCTTTCAATATGCTGTGTTATTTTATACAAAATATAAGGTAATTTTGGTTGTAGGTGGGAAATGAGATAACTTTAGTAAAATTTCTGCATACATACATAAACTCACGCCTTTTTTCTAGATGGGGAAGGCAGAGGTGCCACAAGAATACACAAGGGAAAACGTGGGTGACATTTAGCCTTGTCTGTTCCATCTCACGATGAAATAGGGGGCGAGCCTATTGCCATATCGGCCACTAATCCACGACTCCGAGATTCTAATAAATAGAAAATCCAATGTAACCTTGCCCCACCCATGATTCAAATCCGAGATCTCAGCTTTGCAAAAATACCGCATACATAACTATGCCACTGAGGCAGTCCAGTTTCTCTTATGAACTGAACTTTGGATCTGAGTGTAGATTCAAATTTTGCATGGTGTAATATAAATTTCATTTTCGAAGTATTAAAGAAATAGGTGTATTCAAAGTGTAATAGATGAGAAATCCAATCAGACATGCCTAGACACCTTCAGAAAATGTAAAAATGATAGGAAAACATTTTTCTCGCTATGGAGTAATACAATAAGTATACTATCTGTAATAATATTGAGCGAAATTGAATTTCCGTTCAGCGCTACAGCAAGCTCTAGGTACCTGGGATATTTAGTTTAAAATCCAGTGGAAATTGAATGTAGGATCACCACTTTTTATATCACATATACAAACAACATACACACGGTACGTAAATAAAATGTAGAGCATTTTTTAAAACGTAATTTTGCTGGGTGAAATATAAAACACTAATTTTTATTCGCGCCTCTACTCTCGTGGTTTTAAATATTCCACGTTCTATCCTATATATATTCAACAGAAACCCTGCTTTTACCTGGGTTTAAAGTAGCCTGTATAACTATCTGGCCAAAAAACCAGGTCTATGCAAACAAACATGTTCCATTACTGTGGGAAAGTAGGACAAACTAAGGAAATTATATTTTCGTATTTATAATATTAATAAGGATAATAACAAGTACACGCAAACGAGTTTTAGAAACAATAACATGGATTTCATTTACAAAAGAGAATAATGCAAAGGCATATAGAATTTGGTAAAACAGCCAGTAAACAGCCAAATCATATTTTTATGTATGTTTTGAAAAGATATTTCTGTATCAATTGCAGATATTTCTTTCGTAAAATGACTAGAAACCTTTCCCGATGGTGGGGAGAAGGAAGACTTGAATAAAAGGGAAGAGTAGCTTATATCGAGCCTCAGGGAATAAAATAAAACCCTGTAAATATAAACTAACCATTTAGGCACTCAAACCAGAAAAGGTACGAAAGTGGTCGTATAAAATAGCGCCTGGCTAAGATAGATAGCGAAACAGTATCTCCGTACGCTCTCATAATTTGAAAAATTAGGAACCTAGCTAAATACGCCATATTTGTATAAGAACATTATACATAGTTGATAGTAGACAATTTTAAAACCTGTATTAGATTTCGAATGTCTAGTCTTTGTCCAAACTGAATTCTAAAGTCTTTGGAAAAGAACATTCGATAAATAAAATAGGTTTTTAAACTTATCTATGAATAAAGGTGACTCTAAATGTCAAGTAATCACTCGCTATGTAGGGAACATTTGCCTACTGTTCTGACCTCAAACATTCGCCTTATTCACACCTGTATCCCCAAAGAAGAAAATATAAACAATTGTACTCACATTCACGTTGATCTTCGGCGTATGATGTCAACTATCGACCAGAGCCCGAATCCCGGGCCAATATTCTGAATAAATGGGCCAAGTCACACAAAACTACGCTCGAATCAAAGGACCCGTCAGCCTGTTTATGTACATGCGTCTACGTGTGGCCGCTGTAATGTATTACGTGATAATAATCATTGATTTGCTCCATATTTTAAGAGAAAAGGTTAGGTTTGAAGGTATATTGGAATTATTATATTGCATGAATCAGTTAGGTTAGGTTTGAAATCATTAATTGGTACTGGGTGGCAAATACTGGAGGCAATTCTAGAGAATTAACACTTCTGATACTTCTAGCAAACTTTATCCTGTGCTTGTGTTAAGCTAAACATGATTTCTATCCATATTGCAGAATTATTACATAAGATAAATAATATCACTATTAACGGTCAACTTAAAGTCAATCTTTTCGGGAAAGCCCTTAGTTACCAATAAGAATTTCGGCAGGTTAGATGTTCAAAGTGAGACTTTACTAATCGGTTACACTATTCATTTCCAATGAAAACTTTTCATCTAAATGAAGCTTAAGTCAGTCGCCTGGTTCCATCATGATCCATGATGTTCCATGATAATGATTGGATCATGAGGCCCTAATGATAATTACTCAAATCAATACCTATATAATTACGATGATAAACCATAATATTTAAACTGTTACAATACTCCCTAATTTAGGGTTATCAGTAAAAGCGCATAACAGTTACTGCAGATAATGGCAATTAAATGAAGCTTTCGTTTTGGATTGCAAAACAGTAATTTCCTGTATTAACACAATTTGAATATGTGTAAATTCGCAATCCACCGATTTACAATAATACATTACTGACTTATACCCTTCATTGCCAATTATTTAAATAATGTTTAAGGATGACTTTAGAGACTTAGAGTATTTATTACACATAGTGAATAACTAATAATGAAGATACGTTTCCCAATATATTTTGAGTTGAATCTCTTTACCTGTTATTAAAATAGTCTTCACAACTAGAAAAATAACATAATCTTTGACATTGGGAAAATGTCCTACCCTACTGGGGATCCTTATGGCCGCCAGACACAAAATTATCTAATAATTGATCATCACTCAACGTGTTCACCTAAACAGAGTTTTTAAAACCTACCAAATTTATCTGAAGTTTCAAAAAATAATGTACATTTGAACATAACTGCTTTGCTCGTAACGCGCCAAGGCTCTTTAATTATTCATTCACATTATCGCATCAAACAAAAGATGATTGCTTCTTTTGTCTAAAAACACCGAACAAAGATTGAAAATAACTGTACTATAGAAACAAAAGATTTGCGTATTGAAAAGATAAAATTTAGGGATGATAAAAATATCGTGAATATTTCACGAGATCTATAAATCGTCATTCAAATTACTACTCTTCAGAATGTTTTAGAAGGCGTTTAACACATCTTTGTAAGTTGAATAATCGTTTAATATGTAATATAGACTTTAAATAATGAATTCTTATCAAATCTTCAAAAAGTTTGGTGTCCTTTGATAGGAACAAAGAATGGTGCTTTAAATAATTCATTCAAGATTTTTACTAAATAAAGGAATACAATATCTATACGAGAAATTGAAAACATGTATATTCAAGATGATACTATTCATACATCATGAAACATGATCGAGTTTTTCTAAAAGAATTCGCCTCAAAAAAGGGCAAAGAAACATCGTAGGGACGCCTGCATACATAAGAATTCTTCACATTAACTTCATAGTTATTTCAAATTAGTATCTAGGTAAGACCAGAGAAATGGACTAAAACCTAACTCCTCTTAATAGGAGAGAAGATGCATAGCACTCTTATTTGACCTAATAGACAGATGATATGGTAATAATACACATACGGCTGTGATAAAAATTAAAAATATATTACAAGATACAGTAGAAAAGATACAGATACAAACGAACTAACTCTGTTTATAGGAATACTTCGCGTAATTTATATCTATTATAGAGCTTCTGTTCTGCTTTATTACAATGAAGTTGACGTTGAAGTAAATCGTACTAACAATTTTCTGACGAAAATTAGTACGGACTAATATAGAATATCTATGAGATTGATAAAATCTTTGGGAATGTTCTTTGTCTTGTGGGTGAACAAATTGATTAAATATAAGATACGTTGACAGAGGGAGAGATACCATGTTTTCTGTGGGACTTTTGTCTTTGTACTGGCTCTTTACGAGAAGTCAATTAGACAAAATTTAACAGACTATATTGTGGAACTTCAGAACTATGGAACCAGCTAACGGCTGTAGATATTACCATTAAGGACATTAGGATTTCAAGATTTCCTAAGGAAATCTTTAAAAACTCATGATTCAATGGATTTTCAGTTTTGAATAGAACAAAGTCATATAGATCACAAATGGGAGAGTAATATATTTCCACCATAAAGCCTATTTAGAATGAGCACAAAGTCGATCAATACATGTGATTTTATAGAACCAATGAAACTCCCAGATAACTCAAATAAGCTTGCTCCACAACCCAATGAATGAAATTCATCCTTTCATGAAAATTTAAGAGATGTCTTTGTAGTTTTACAACTCACAAGGTTGTGAAAGTTTAACGCGATGAAATATTAGACATTTCTCGTTTGTTCTCTTAAAAGTGAGGCTCCAGTTCGCAATTCTATCGTTTATGGCAATAGAGTTTCGACGAAAAAAAGACGTCTGGGAAGGTAGTTGCAAAATTAGTTTTAAACGTAATTTCATAAGATATGCTGCCAGAACGGCTTGAAAATGAATATTCCTTAAATAACAGTGAAAAACTGGATGTCAGTACATTTTCACGTACTTTTATATCCCTAGATATATCCAATAAAATGTCCAGTCTCGAAATAGTCTCATCATTATCTTAATGAAGCTCCTAAACAAACGCGCGCGAGCGTAGTTATTATAACATGTGTGTACAGAGTACGGACTCTCGGCGTGTCAAACACACCCACTCGACCATATTCGAGAAAAATATCAACGAGATTTTACTACGAAAATCCCGGGCTTTACGAGTTGATCGTTCGGGGTTCGGAGGTCTCAGGTAACGTAATCTTAGCAAAATCGTGTAGGAGTTTTCTCAAATGTGTTTAGGGCTGTCAAACCCTGATGTGTTCCGCTAGGGGTGTCCGTCGCGGCCGGGTCCAGCTGCAGCCAGGCACGGGTCACTCACAACACGTCAGCTCTCAGCACGCCAATCGATCCCGCACGGGGTAAACAAACGCGGTGCGCGGCGGCCGCCTGTTGCGCGCCCGTACCGCGCTCACTCACCGGGCAACAAGGCGAGCAGCGCGACCGCCGCCAGGAACGGCGCCATATCGGCACCGCGCGGGCATACCACACCCGCGCACCACGCGCTAGCACGCCGGCGCGCTCATACAGCTGCCGACACGCGTGCGGCCCCGGCGGCGCCAGGCGCGGGACTGGCCGCGCCCCGCCGCCGGCCCCGGCCCCGCCGCGCCCGCACCCCGCCGCGACCCCGCCGCTGCCCTCCGCCGCCCTCCGCCGCCCTCCGCTGCGCAGGTGCGCGAGCCGACCTGAGCCCTGCCCCTCGAAAAATACTATAATCCCATCACTATCTAATACTGTGGAATTCGGGAGACGTTTGGATAAACGGCTGGAGGTCCCGCGGGTGCGTGCAGGCGGCGCGGCCGGGCGCAAGGTCGCTGCAGCGGCGCTCGTGATCTCTGTGCCCGGCCGAGGCGCTCGCGGCCCTCGTCAAATATTAAGCGAGGTTCGCGCAGCGCGCCCACGTCTCCCACGATTCATTAAACATTTCAATGGGACCTACATATATTACGCTAGTTCATCGATGCGCGTACTTTCATTCACCGCGCCGATGCTGAGTACCGACTGAAGTCTGAACGCTCAACTACCCACTATCCCACAATACACACACTCTTGTACGTGCTCGGCAGCGGCGATAAGTATTAAACTGGAACTTGCTCCCACACAATTACTTTGACGAGACAGAGCAGACAGTAACTCCATAACAATGCTCGCTCGTTCTTTACGCTCGCCTTCACTTCTCCGTGCATTATATTCATTTTACTTCACATACTTTGCTACAAAAGGAAGTGTCTGTTAGGATCGCTTTCGTCTGAATGCCGTTTGCGTTGTTGGGATCTGAAAACCATTCAACGATACTTAATACCCACTCCACCTAATCTCGGCTTAGACGTCTTAAATTGTACGAACTTAAATGACTTTGAGGCCCGCCGAGTCATTAGGACGTCAATATTCAGCGAAGACGAATCAATGAGCTTGGTTAGGTAGGTACTATGAAATCGTTTTAAGTATTTCATGACGAACACAGACTCGGTTATTACACCCTAACAACATACCGAAACCCGTCATAAATTCACAAGAAACAAAAGCAATCATAAAAAAATACTTCCTCAATTCCTTTCTCAAAAAACAAGAGACGACTAATTTCCTTTTTAATCAAACTCATTGAATACATTAAGAATGGTTTGCTTGCAACGAAGTTTTGTGCAAAGTCTTTTCAATTGTTTTTCACACCTACTACTACTGACAAAATAATCCATGTCTTCTATAGAGGAATACTGCAGTATTATATTTTATATTCTATATTCATTACTGCCTTTGTGGCGTAGTTGTACTAGGGTACGGCTACAAAGCTGAAGTCTCATATTCCAATCCTGGGCTGGGCAAAGTGATATTGGATTTTTCTATTCATTATCAGCCCATAGTCAGGAATTTGTGCCCGATATGAAGATAGGCTCGCCACCTATTACATCGTGGGACGGAAGTTACAAGGCGAAATGTGGGTGTCCTGGCACCTCTTCCTACCCCTTCTGGGAAAAAGGCATGAGTTTATGTATGTATTAATTACTTTTGGATTTAATTGAGGCCTTTTGGCCTTTGTCTTTCGTTGTATGGGATAGTCTGACACATGGCACGTATCTAAGTGGTGGGACTGGGCCCAGGGAATAGGGATAGTCCTAAGACAGTCCTCTAACGCTTCTGTCCATTTATAATCAACTATTAATCAACCTCTATCCCATCATATCTGCACTGTTGTTTTCAATCAGGTGAACGGCGTGCTGGTCTCGTCATTCATTGCAACAAATATATATATTTACCTCCTATCAAACTCGGGACAGAAATAATATTGGCGAACTCTAAATGCCACTATTGTCACATTTGCTTACACCTTCGGGAATAACTGCTTGTAAATTAATTAACACACAGTAATATGAAGGCTATGTAAATGTACGACAGAATGAATGATAACCGAATCATTAAATCAAATATGAATGATTGAATGACTGAACGACTGAACCAACTGTGTGTATAAATACAGGCTCGATACCTGAAAAAACAATTGCAAGATAAGTCGTAAAACCACGGAACGCGTACCCGCTACTTTCGTTTTCCTCCAAACAACCACCTATTTAGTATTCAGCTGAAACAAAACTCATTTTCGGCTTTTCAGTTGTAAACACGTAGCAACGAACAGCGAAAAAAATGTTATTGATCGCTTTACATTATGGAAACATTATCGCAAAATATTGATTTAAAACGCTTAAATAAAGAGCTCTAATCGTTTTCGTTTAAATTACCTTAAAGTTTTGGAAGTTTTAATGACTTAGTGTTACGAACACAAACTGGACCAACATGACGAATTATATTCCAAAATCCGAAAAAATATACAGTATCTTACAATCAATCAAGTTAACAACAAACTACCTCGCATTAAGTCTAGATGTAATTTCGGTTAATTGACGTATGGATTATCTGTGTTAGTCGGCTTTATAGTGATAAAGCCGACTAACACAGATAATCCTTACGTCAATTAACCGAAATTAGTTCACAAAAAATACAATAAATCGAAAACCGCCCAACAATAGCAATTCCCCCAAGACAAGACACAAAATAAGTGCAGCCATTAAAACGCAATCTACAGGAACGCTCCGCAGTCCGCACGCAGCACAGAGAATGGTTTGAAAGGGGCCGGCACAAAGCCGCGTTTCGTTTGCGTGGACACGGCGAACGGAATGAACGAATCAGAAAGACCGAATGACAAAAAGATGAGACTCAAAGTGCTTTAGACCGAAGAGTGAACTAGTAAACGTGTGTTAAACGTCTTGTTAAAAATATGCTGAAATCTTGATGCAGTCGCGGTTTAATTGTCTTTAAAAATATCTTCTCGTGTAAAATATTTTGCTAAAATGTTCTCATATTTTCGTACAATATGTACGTTTTCTTTTCACAGTGGAACAGCAACACCGTATTTACTTTGGTCTATAGTGAAAACAAATCTTAGACTACAGCTTGTTTATAAGGCCAACAGTTTAAATTGCATACAAACCTTAACCCAGGACTTTTCTATTTGATCTTTTATAATTCCATCCTGTGTTATTCCACGGAAACCAAACATTTTCCTACAGGGCAATACCTAGTCTAATCTAGTATTATTCTCCTGTCAATAAAACCATGGCAAAAACTATTGTTATGTCATATCCAAATAGGATTGGACAAAAAAATAACACTAACCGATAAACATACTGTCGAATCTATGCTCTATTAAGGATTATACAAAATATCTGACGTATAATCCTACGATCTTCAATCGACGTGTGACACCAGTCACCAAGCCGTATAAGTAATAATCCAATTCGAGGCTAATCATCTAATGAAAAAAATGTTCCAATTGGATTCTTTATGACAATGAACGAAAGATTGACATCATGTGACGATTAGATTGCGTACAAGTGAAAACGAGCGCTACACTTCGCCGAAACTTGTAACCATTAACTTGGTAGAGTCATCTTGCCACCAGTTTATGCGAACTTGGCGTGAACTAGTAAGCACTACAAATTGCAGTGCTTTAGTGGACACTTCAAGTCACGTTAGGAGTTAATAGTGATTCATAAATAATAAAATAAGGTATATAATAAATATCATAATGTTAATATAAATATAATATAATAATAAATATGTGGGAATAGTTCTGTATCGGGTCAAATGAAATAAAGATCGTCTTGGTAATCTTCAATATATTTCATCTATATATATAATTTCATCTATATATATAAAAATGAATGTTTCTTTGTATGTCATCGATGAACTCAAAAACTACTGGACCGATTTGCCTTATTTTGGTATTGAAATATTCGTGAAAGTCCTGGGAAGGAAAATTTCTAAGGAAGATACTAAAAACCTTTTTTTTTTGGGTATCGTTCAAGCGTGATGCGTCCAGCCAATATAGGATGATCTTTGTTTATTTGACGGGAGACGTAAAAGACGGTCAAGCTTCAACTACCATCCAACTTAAAATGATCTATCTTTCCATTGTCTTTCATTGACGGCTGACGAAATAGAACAAAAGTCAAAAAATGTGTACATCGTGTATACAATATTATCTAGATAAGGCGTCTTGCGCGTAATTTTGTTAAATGTAAAATAAAACGATGTCCATATCTACCAAAATAGTCCATTGTTTTTTGAGATCATTGCAACAGTTTTAAACAAGGTATACTCTATCGAAGCGTTTTACCGGAGTACACCAAAATATATCTAATTATAATTTTTCGTTTTCATAAAGGACGTTGTTTTTTGAATTGATTCTTTTAGATGCGCTGGGGGACACATTTAAATTCCGCATTAGTATTGTTTTCAGACTCAAGATAAAAAAAAATATTGGTACGTTGATGCCGTATCTAGACATTATAATGAAACGATATGCAGTTTTATATTTTTAAATATTTGTTTTATTACTTACGTCACCTGGTAAGGCAGTATGAAGGTTTTATTAATTTGTATATGGTAACGTACTAGACGCGACTGCCAACAAGTTTACGATGGTCACGGGTTCAAATCCCAGGGCTCACCTCTGACTTTTCGGATTAATTTCTACGCGAAATAAAATCCGCCAACCCGCATTAAGCCAGCAGGGTGGACTATATCTTCTTCTATAATATAAAAATGAATCGCAAAATGTGTTGGTAAGCGCATAACTCAACAACGCCTGGACCAATTTGGCCAATTCTTTTTTTTTAATGTTTTTTTACTTTATTACTAACAAAAAGTAATGGCGTGCAATATTATTTGGAAAAACAGCATTTTGGTGCTGAAATAAGGGAAGGAATATTGGATGGACGCTAAAGTTTTTAATGTCAAAATTTCATAAGGCAATCTTTATATTATGTACATATGTATATGGAGAGACGGGATATAATAGAGTGGAAGGTACGGGAGAGGGCTGGGATAGCTGACAGATTTGATAGGACGAAATATAAATGCACGTTATAAGACGGGATGCACAATAAAGAGAAAGGACGGGACGGATCGGGAAGAGACTGAACAGATGGATGAGACGGGATTGAGCCGGACAGTAGGACAGCTACGTCAAGTTTAGTTATACAAGAGTTTATACGAAAAATAACATGTATTTGGTGTGGAGTGGAATCAAAAAATATATGCACCCAGGCGAAGCTGGGCCGGGCCGCTAGTGTTAAATAAAATTCGTCTTCACTTCATACTGCTTCATACGTCTTCCACGTCTTTCACGTCTTCCGTCGTCTTCCAGACTATTCTCTTTCCATTCCGTCCTTGCATACTTCAACATCTATATCATTCATCCTCTTACTCTTTCCATCTTAAATACTTTCATTAGTCATCTCTTTCACACAAACCACGTTCCATATCAGTCATACGTCAACGTTCCATTCTACTCATCTTTCTTCTTAACATATGTGAGAAGCCGCCTGGTTAGGTACCACCGCAATGTTTGTTTCTTCCGCCAAATGGCAGTGTAAATGCACTATTGTGTTCCGGTTTGAAGGACATATTGTCAGAGTAACTACTGAACATATTGAGACTTAACATCTTATGTCTCAGAATGGCAAGCGCAGTGGAATGCGAAGTATAGCTTTTAATTCATGATATTTGGTTTTGTTACTGTACATGAGTGGTCCTCTCGTTTAGTGCTTACCTTACCTTACATCAGGCAAATGGCATGCTCGTCTCGCCATTTATTGCAACACACATACTTAGCATTGATTTTTGTACATGTTATAGAAAATATATTTTACATACAGGCTCCCAAAGAGACTGGAATCCACAGGTGCACTGGCTAGCAGCATTTTCATCACCGTCTTCGACAATATCCCTCTCCCTACAATTAGTTCAGCTCGTTTTTCTACAGTTCAGACTTCAGTGGTACCACCGCGGTAGAAACTAACTATTGGTATTGTCTCTTTATAGAGCGATAGCATAGCTCTACCACTTCCAAATTGTTAATAATGACTTTCAACCTCTGTAAAATTCTCTCTATCTGCTTTTCTCTGACAAAGGAAGTGCACAGCTGAACATAGGATTCCTCTATGGATCGCCACATAGACCTGTTGCAAAAGTTATTATCTATTCTTAAGCAAAATATTATTCCAATTGAAAACTCACGCCATTTACTTATAGAAGAAAATCGAATGCTGGATGTCAATGTGTGTTATCAAGTTATTACTGAAGCAGTTGCAATCACTTATTGAAATTCACCATAAGATACTCCTTTTTAACATGAACAACTATAGTAATTGGTTAGAATACATCATTTCATCATACAAACACATCACACAAGCTCAGATCTGTGTAATCGAATTAGTAGGTAGTTGCGCCACTAATGCCTCCTATTATTTACCCATATATTAAAGGATCGAGCCTAATGCCATTCTGCGCAAAAAATCCCAGTCCATGGAATTTTCATACATTTTCAGCCGAAAAATGAAACATCAATTAACTAATTTTAAATTCGAACTCGAAGCTGTAATTCACAGCCCATAGCTGCTGGCACTAAACCAATGACGCAACAAAGTACTCGCAAATACAAAAAGTGATAGCCCTACCCACCCAATCCCGTAAACTATTTCGAAATTTGTTAGCAACTGCCCTGAAAATTTACAACTTTGCATGACACCTGCGACTGAGGAAATATATGTTTTGGAAATGCAAAAACAGCTTCGTGGGCTGCATTGCAATATGGGGCAATTTGCCTGTAGTGTGGTCTGAATTTAATCCCTGCACCGACTACTAAGATAAATAAAGAAACGACAGGCCGCGGGTTTGATCTGCACATTGAATGTTTGTATTGTTAACAAATACTAGAGATCGCCCGGCGGCATTAATTCGACTGTGTACTGTGTTCCTGTATCTGCCGGGATAAGTCCCACTGCAACGCCCTGTGACTGTACTCTACGATTAAGAGTACGATTGCAAGGAGTTAGGCCATATAGTCCTCCACGCTGGCCTACTGCTGATGGGCTGCCTTTACATACTATATAAATTCTTACAAATTGCTGTAGTATGCACGGTTTCCTCAAGATATTTTCTTTCGCCTTTATAGTTATTGATTATGTACTAATTAAAATTTTCAAATTCTCGTAAAGCTGCGTACAAAGATTTTCCTTCACATATTAATATTATATAGGTTTGGTCCGGGTGTTAGAGCAAAAAGTATTTGTAGTTTTTGATTCTTATGTGTAATCGCGACTATATGTTTTACTGTAAGGGCTAGGAGTCGGAAACGAATAATCAAGTAGTTCAGATTTCAAACGGCATATATTGTTATTACTTAGTTCTAACGAACATAGGGAACCTTACCCCTCTCAATCGTTCTCGCTGTTGTAGAGGAGGCTCGTGCCCTGCAGTGGGACGTATATGGGCTGATACGGTGCAGTGCAGTTCGCAGTAAAATATTACCAGGGACCGGAGTATATGCAACATAAAAAGCTCGACTTATGCATGAAAAATATGCATGAAAACCAATGAAAACTGGCAAAATGTGCACCATAAGGCTGCGTTTCCACCAGAGATGTGCGAAGATGCGTAGCGAGGGATGTGTTTGTGAAGAACCAATGTATCGCTTCATTTACCTCGCCTCGGTCAGCACAACTCTGGTGGAAACGGCTCAGCGAAGCTAGATTTTTGCCCATATAAAACAAACGAGGGATGTGTGTGAGGGATGTGTGCGAGGAATGTGTAGCGAGGCATGTGTTGCGAGGGATGTGTTGCGAGATTTGCGACATACTGTACCAGCCAGTTCATAGACGGAGTTTGTTGGATGTAGAAGTGCGCAAAATAAATATGGATAATCGAAGAAAGAAGATACTTTTATATTTAACCATATACGATGAAGAAATGGAACCAGAAAATACCGAGTATCCTCCGCTCCCACTACACCGCACCCCCGACAACACATTTCACAGCTTCGTAACGCATCCTCGCACGATACATTTTCCTCGCATGCATGCAATGATCTCTGAAAATGGGGTAAATATTCAATTGCATGTGCAAATATGCAAATGTATAATATAATCCATATTTTTACGTAAATTAAAAACGTTTTAGGTTACCTTAATTTCTCCTTTTTTTATCTCCATCCAAAACTTGCCTGGAAGGAATTGCCTTTTGCTAGAAGGCCGCAGAAACTGTACTTATCTTAAATTTAGTTAAGTATATTTTTTATGTATTCTTCCTAGTTATATTAGAAGGAAAGAGACAATACAATGCATATATTACTATATCTGTAGACTACAGATATAATATACTATGACTGTAGTATGTTCATATCTATTTCTTCAATTATAACAAAATGTAAGTCGGTAAAGAACGTAATATTAATACAACCGTTCAGTAAACATAACTACTCTATAAAATTAAGACAAAAAACAAAGAGCCAATACGTTCTATCTAGTTGGCACTAAATTTGTTCCACCCCAACTCTAAATACTTCGCTCTATTTCTTGGCGCATCGCTCTCGTTTCAACCATTTGGCGACATCAGACATGCATTCACTGTAAGAAAGCCGAAACGGCACTAACCGGATGTCATGCGAGACACGGGCGGCAAAACCTCATATCTCAGTAAAAATGGTCGCTATGCGCCATAATTTAAAAAGTTTGATTTTGCAACAAAAATAAAAGTTACAAAATTCTCTCATTGCAGTGTTACATTGGAATGTTAGACAGAGACGTACAAACAGACATGTACAAAGGAATTTAGCTCTTGAATATTTTGTACAAAAACATAACCCTCCTACTTTCGCAGTCAGGTAAAAATAATCAAGATTTTAAACCTAGGTATAAATGGCTAAAGCCTTAAACCATTTCAACCGTTATCTCATAAGTTTACAACTGCAACTAAAAGGAAAAATTATGTCTAATATATGTTTTTAGTTCTCCTAATCGGTAAAAGCTTGCTTTACCGTGTATATTATCATAACAAAAAATTTTACAAAACTATTATTTTTATATCACCACGTCATATAATATGACTCGCTCCTACGCCAAGCCCACAGACTAAGAAGTAAAGCGGAGCCTAATTAATGTATTTCTTTTAAAGCTCACCTGCAAACAAATAGCATACAAATGCATACGATGCATCATTTTGTTTTTAACACATTACGTCACGTAGAAACGGCACAATGATTAATAGACGCAGTAATGAAAGAAGCACAGAAAATCTGTACACTAACGGAAATGTCAGCGGTAATGGAGATGGAACGGTGAAAGTATACTCTCTGCATTCCTGTTAAAAATACAATACAAGTGTGTCGGGGAATGCAGTTTCATTATTTCGCTAGGTGTATCGTACCTAATGTTGGTACATTTTACATTTATTTTATTTAATTTTTGTAATATAAGTTGAGGAATTTAGATTATATAAGGTTGAATGTCATTTGTAATTAAACAAAAAATGTGGTCTGTCAAAGAATAGACCCACCTATTTTTTTCTCATGTATTTTAGATGATGAACCCACATCGAAACCTAGTCTTATCTCATGTTTTTAATGTCTTAAAATTCTGTCATAAAAACGGCGGTACATAATTATTGTACCTACATATCGATAATAATCCATAATGACATACAGACATGTCTGGTCTGCAATTCACATGAAAAAGCATTGTCTCGTGAAAATCAAATGCGAAGTTAAGGGACCGTTGAGTAGAATGTATAACAGAGACATCTATGTGACCACTAGTTAGGCTAGTTCTAGTTACTTTAAGACACATATCTACCTACCTATATAGTTTGAAAATAAACATAATGAATCTCATAAAACCATCATAAAACATTTTCCAATCTTAAGCACTATTTACAAGGGGAAAGTTTCTCGCGGCGCGGCGGGAATCGTATGCTATTATCGCACGACATGACCGCCATGAAATTTTCGTGGTTGATAATAGTGTTTATATGCGATGGAAGTTATTCATATATTATATCCTCACGATAATGATATCTTCGAAGCGAAATCTCTCCATGTAAAAATGTGAATGTTGGTGAAATACTTTTTATTACAGACTTAAATGTATTTTGAAACAATATTGTCGAAAATATATTATTGGCTTACCTTGGTCTTACCTTCTTTTTTTGTTTTTGGCCGTACCTCGCCTTGCCATAAGTGCGTTTTTTTTCCCCTCTGAGTAATGAACAGGTCAAGTTCGAAAAGCATACGTCCTACTATAAAATATGCCAAAAATACGATATTCTTTGTGTATATACTCTGCAAACTGCATTCGTTTCTCTTTCCAAGAACTATCAAGTTTCACTTGCAAGTCGCAAGCCTATTGTCATCAACTTATTACAAAGCTGTATGACTTAGACCTTTGCCTTTCCCAAAAGATAAATTAAAAAAACCAATTGTCATATGAATTGTCACCTGTGATCTGTCAATCATTTGATAGATAGAGTGGTTCTGCCGATTGTTGAAAAACATTTATAAATCTATTTATCTACACAGTTGTATGTGCATCTCAAAATGAATCAAACAATAAACGTGGAACAACTGAACTCCGCTCTCAACTCTCTCAGAACTTTACGTTCGAGCGTCAGTCATGTGTTCGAAACGCTTTCGAATGGACTGCGAGCCGACCACGGTGAAGACGGCAAGGATAAGTTTCTTTTGGAACTCCAAGAACTATTAAACAATGTTAATATTAATCTTAGAGATCTAGAACAAACAGTAAATGGGCTTCCGATACCTACCGCCCCTTTCAACTTGGGCAACACGACTTATCTCAGCCAGGAGACAACTCAAGATAGACAGGCACTGTACACTCAACTCGTCAACAGTTACAAATGGACGGACAAGATCCACGAATACAGCTCCTTCGCACACACTTTGCTAAGTCAAAACTCACTCAAACGCTCCTACATAAACTCTGGCAGTACTAAAAGACGCGGCAAGTTACAGAGCAATCACAATGTAGCGCCTTTACAAGTGGATAACGTTATAAACAACATCGACCGATCCTACAATGACATGAAAATAACAATATCAAGACCATTTGCAAGCAATGCTGTTGTTCAAATCAATTTAAGTCATGTGTTGAAAGCAGTTGTTGCATTCAAAGGTTTGCTTATGGAGTGGGTGATGGTTAAAGGATATGGAGAAACCCTGGACTTGTGGACTGAGTCTCGGCATCATGTGTTCAGGAAAGTAACTGAGAATGCCCATGCAGCTATGTTACATTTCTACTCTCCAACATTACCAGAGCTAGCCGTAAGATCCTTCATGACTTGGCTACATAGTTATGTAAACCTGTTCAGTGAGCCTTGCAAGAGATGCAGCTGTCACCTGCACCATACATCTCTGTTGCCTCCTGCGTGGCGTGACTTCCGCACCCTTGAACCATTCCATGATGAGTGCAAACAATAGTCAATGTGGTATTGAATGGGAAGGCTGGTTGTCAGTCCCCATTCAATATAAATAGTGAACACTGTGACCAGTTGTGTGTATTTGAAACAAAAGAACTGCATTGGTGTTAGTGTATACCCCTAGTTGTAATTAATTTTATGTTCTGCCATAAGAAAAACAGCTATATTTTATATAATTTTAGTTAGGGGTCCATTATTTAAGAGTTTACACTCAGTCTTTCCAAAAAAATCTTAACAAGAACTGATGTAAATTAGTAATAGGAATAACTGTGACTTGATATGTATGCAATATATAACATCAAGCTGCTCTGGATAGATCATCATGTCACAGTTATAGAATCCAGTTAGACTGTTCATGGAATTTGTAAATTGTACATAATAGTTACTGAATTCTATATTTAGTTGATCAAGTAATATGTAAGAACCCAAAAGTCTTTTTCCATGTTATTAAGTCCTATCTTATACATAACCCTTTTTACAGATTCTTTAGTGTTCCATGTACTCTGATGAATTAAATTCTGTATTATATTACTATATAATGTAACTACTCTCAATTGTAGAGGAGGCCCATGCCCTACAGTGGATGGATATGTGCTGATACAGATACAGATATTACTGTATGCAAGTTAATTTTTTAATATTTACTGAATAGTACATAGCATAAAGGTTTGTAGTATACAGCAGGGATGATTTAAAGCAAATAATTCTATAACACACAAAGACATATAATGCAATAAACAGTTATACTTGTTGTTGTAAATATGCTACTATCTTGCTATCTTGGAACACTGGTGTAAATCAACTTTATGTTATTTATTATAATACAATTAGTAGATCCATAATACACCATAATATAAGTGTTAACAGAATTAATGTAAAATGTATTATATTCAGCTATTCAGTGTTAGTTTAAATAGATGAAGGAGTAGAAAACACACTTTGTACCAGAACTATATTGTTGGCTGTTAGATACTTTTACTACAGTTATAAATATACAATACAAAACAGTAATTAAGAACCAACTATTTATTCATAAATTAATATAACAGTCTTTAACCTTAACATAATCCTACATGAATGGTTTGCATAGAGCCACTGAGTGATCAACACTACATGCTACATCCAGCACATGAGCTCCCATAGAGACTTTCAATGGGAACTGTTGGTCTTTAGTATGACCCAACCCTAGGCATCCGTGCCTATTCCTGCCCCACATATACAAGTCTCCATTGTTAGTAATAGCTGCTAGATGAGATATTCCGCACGCCACTTTGGTAACTACACATTCAGGGTTGAATTCATTGCGGCCGAACAATGCTGGTGGTATTTGTTTTGGTTTTGCTGTGTGTTGCACGTTTGGACCAAGTCCTAGGAGACCGAAGCCCCAGACAAACACGTCGCCCTGATCTGTAAAGAAAATGATTACGCGATAAAATAAATTAACTTAATTTAATAGATTTCGTCTAAATTGTGATAAGAAATTATTATCTTTATTTTAATTAAACTTTCAGTCAAGCAAGCATTTTCAAAATCTTTACGATCGAGGATCGATTTCAGTAACGCTCCACTAGAACTGCACTGGAGGCTGGAGCGCGCGCACCACTTACATCGAAACACTACGCGCTTTCCGCCCTGTCCATATATTTAAGGTCAATAACTAAGAAATTATGACTGAAATCAATCGAAAGAAATTCTGTGGCCAGTATCAAAATTTACATAAGCCAGAATAAATAATCTTCTTTAAATATAATTTGATGAAAGGGCTGGGATTTATTTAGCCCACAGTTTTGAATGAATTTATTGTGATAAGAAATGGAAGTTTTGTATCGTATTTACCATTGGTTATAAGGCAGAAAGAGCCTCCAGATGCAATATCCACGATCTTGCCTATTCCTTTAGTGAATGTTAGCAGAGAGTAGGACATGTTCACTTGCTGCTGCTTTGAGACCATCGGAACCTGCCCATATTCAGAGTTGCCCCAGCCGAACAGCTCCCCTTTATCTGATGAATAAAATAAAAAATCATTACATTGGCATGTCGAGAAACATACAAATGATAAATGTTTTGGGTCTAATAATACTACACATATATTTCTTACCTTACACTAACACACAAATCGTGTGTCGTGGGACCAAGACACTGGAAGAAACGTCTCGAACATCCTGATCCAAGACAAATATTTATGAATCCCATAAACATTTCTCTCAGTGCGGGGTCGAATCTCGCAACTTCTCGTTACGCAAAATAAAAAACACATACCGTTGACTCACCGTTCAAAGCTAGCACACAGTCGCCGGTAGAAGCAACCTTCACGATCTTTTCGCTCGTAATATCCCCTTTAACCGCAGCAGGAATTGCTTGATTGCCATAATTACCAAGACCCGTCTGACCATCAGCGCCCCAACCGCACGCAAACACTTTACCCGATTCTGTTATGAACAAACTGAAACATTTTAATTTTTAACTGGTTTTCATTGAAGAAATCTGGAGACAACCACAATAGGGAATGGATAACTTTGTTGGTAATAAAAAAAAATATGAAGCTCATTAGAGAGTTAAAGGAATGTTATGATATAAGGATTTTTTTTTAAATGTGGTTGAATTAAAAGTATTGTAAAAGCTAAAATTCTATACAAAAATACCAGAAAAATAAACAAGTAGGTAATTTAAAATAACATATGGTGCACTATTATACACTGTATAAGATATGCTATTACTTGTTGGACCAAGAGTTTAGTTCTTGCATTGGTGCAAGAAAATAGTGGTTGAAAGGTATTAAGAAAAGGTTTCACTTACGTGTGATCCTGACCACAGCATACATCAATTATTTTCTCCTTGCCTAGATTCCTGATATTGTGTGAGACCATACTTCCTCTGTACTCTTCATTCTCAGTAATTTTCCTACCGCACTGACCATAAGCATTGTTACCCAGTGTGTAAACTCCTTCATTGTCTGTTAGTATCACCGTGTGAGCTCTTCCAGCTGCCACCCTTGTTACCTAGGAAATATCTAGATTCTATCAGACTTATCATAGTACTTACAATAATACCCCCAGTTAAAAATAATATATCAAAGGGGCCAAACAATTTATTTATCAATCCCCAAATGTATCAAAAGTATTTTAAGCTTAAACCAATGATAAATACTACTATGTAAATTTAGTTAATTGTATAAGTTCTTGCAGGAGTCAACAATACCATGTTATACTTATATTGTGACTAATTTCCATAACCATCTACATATTCTTTTGTTGGTACTGGGCTAAGGACAATTTGTTTGAATCTGATTAATTGTTACAGAAATAGTCTCAGTTTAACTTTGTATACACAGAATAAACAATTAAATATAATTACCTTAGTTTCTAGGCTTTTATAAGGAATGTAGATTGGTGCTTGACTAAGTAGTAACTCTAGTGGATGTCCTCTTCTCGGTGCATGGTAACCAATCTGTGAGTCGGTGTTAATGCCTGTACCAAATACTTTGTGCTGTTCATCAGTTTTTATAGATGCTACTGTGAATCCATATCCACATGCTATACTTGTCACCTGGAAATATTTTTTGGAAGAATTGTATTGATATAAAATTTAATTGATTTGCTGCTTAAATGCTGAACAAAAATAGTAAATGGTACCATTTCTAATATTTTAGCAGAGCTTTATTAACTTGTTTAAGTCTTCTCATATAGAAATGGGATTGAGTTTGTAAATGCATATCTTACAAACCCATTTCATATTATATTTATTGCATGACTAATATAAGTTTATAACTGAAATAATAAACATACAAGAAAGTCATATTTATGGGAAGGAAAAAATCATTTCTGAGAATTACTTACATCAAATCTCTCAGCAAATGTAGACCTCATGGGATGCCAGACTAAGGTGAAGTCTCTTTTGTAAGCCTTCTTGCCTTTGATACCTCGAGGAAGATGTATTCCTAAAGCACCTGTTTCCGCAAATCCCCACACATACACCCGCCTATCTGAACTTTTACTGACTGGATACTGGAAAACTAAATAAAAGAAAGCAAATTACTTTCCCGAAAAAAATGTTTAACTCACTTCTTATAAGAATCAATAACATCAACAAGAATAACACAAATCCTAACTTATTACCAAGGTCATTGGCTTTTTAAGACCAAAGGTTCTACACAATTTTACACACGAAATAATAGTTGAAATAAATATTTACTTGGTAATTGTTCTTCTTCGTCGGGATCTGGTATTTTCTTCTTTGTAGTGGCATAGGCGCGATTACAAACCACACTGGTTGTACGACGTTGAATCAATAACTTTAAGGTGTTCATTTCTGTGAAATGCAATTAATTTCCCACTTTTAAGAAAAACATTTCTTCGATCTATTCAAATATTTTTAGGTTAAAGCAGAATCAAAACAAAATGTCAATTGTCAGAATTCGGAAAACGTTCCGTTTCACTCGGGTAATAAGAATATTGTTATAAAACATATTTTTTATTGAATTGAATTTTTCTACTATCCAATAATTTGCTTCGTATTTTTATTCCTCCTCGTAATAATTTTCTGATAGGAAATTTTTTGAATTATGCCGTAGAAGAAATTATTACACATGTCATTTAAAGGGTAGCAAATTGCAAGCTTCAAACAATGCATTGAGCGAATCATGGATGCGGTAAATTTAAAATGCAAATACATTAATCACTAGCTTAGACCTACGGGTTTATGGCGATAAAATAAAACACAACTGAGATCGAAATTCTGTTTGACATGTATTGGCGCCAGGAGTCATGACCACACAAGTTAAAACCCACAATGTACATTCATAAATAAAAAATAAACACCTAAATTACTGGCATATTGATACAACATTTATTAATCATAGTGACTCAAGACCTATGAAATAATTACTTAATTTTAGACAGCAAATTAGCCCGAATCTGCGTGTTTTGGAATAGAGCTTTGATGAGGTTCCTTAGTTCTTCAGTTTTGAAGTGGACAGCGAGTGGTCCCTTGCCATCTTTCCAATGGTTCTCGATGTCCTTGAGGGAACCCCCTACTATGAAGATAAGTTCTTGAAGTTTGATCCAGGATTTCACGTGATTTTCGACATCTTTGGGGTTCTAAAACAAAAAGGCAAATAAAAATAAAGAAATGTATAAGTAGATTTTCTCTTCTCTTACTAGAAAAAGAAGATTACGAGGAAAGACTATGACTGAAAATCTGGCAATAACATTTTTTTTTATCGCGTATTTCCACCAAATGGTCACCTGATGAAACAGGTCATCTAATGGATGGTGATCACTGCTACCCATGAATATCCACAATAGGGAACATGCACCAGACTTTAAACTAAGTCAAAATATTTTTTTTGTAATCTTTATTAATATAGAATTATACCTTAAAAATATTTTTTCATTTATCAACTCTAAATCGGTAAAATAAATACTTAAAAAATGACATTTCAAATTTGCCGCGCATTTTTTCCGAAACGCGATCTATTGCTTGAAAAGGAAAGTGACGACAATGGTTGCGTTCTTATGAAGTTTTAGCTTGTTGTTTTACGTTTGTTTATGAGTTATTTTGTGCTTTCTTTATACTATTAAATAAAATGGATTATTTTGTCGCGAAATACAGTTCTGTAGCAATTCATGAAAGAAACTTAATCCAAATACTACGTTGTTCATAACGCAACCTCTGACGTCACAGCGAGTTCGCGCCAACATGGCGTTTGAATGCTTCGAAACTGATAGCAGTTTTGATTATTTTTTTGTACTCTTTCGATTGATATTTTCAAAGACTTATATTTTTTTCCGATAATGTAATAACATACAGAATTGATTAAAAATATAAAAAAATGACATGCATATTCCCTATTTTTGGAACATCGATATGTTGCCTGGCCATTAAATCGATATGTGAGCGAGAGGAAAAAAAGATAAGAATAGAGAAGCATATCGGGTAATTTCACTCACAAAACGATACGCAACATAAAATCTGTTGCATCACATCGACCCCTCCGAGAACAGCGTAGCTCTACCTCTTTTAATTCATTGCAACATAATTTTTAATTTCTCTATTTATATTAGTTCCCTAGTATAAAGTAGCAAGTCACCTGGAACAGTTGCGGCGCCTGCTGCACGACGAGGCTGTATATGTCAGTGATCTGCGTGGTCATCTCCATGGAGATATCCTCAACCGTACACACGCGGTGTATCAGCTCCTCAGCGAACATGTTCACTAGCGTACCCATCAAACTGGAAATAGAAAAAAAAGCTCAAATAGAAAGAAAAAGAAAGAAAGAATTTTCATTGACACAATTACAACCATTAAGCTAATATTACTACGTATTACAACATATCCCATACAGTACAAGTACCAAATGAGAATAAAAAGAACAAACAAAAACAAACAGTAACAAAACATTCATAAATTTAAACAGAAACATGTTACTAATAATTAGAACTATTCGCAAACATCCCAATGGGATGCCTTCTCAGCATTACTTCTGAAATCGTATCTCTGTCATTATTTATTAAAACAAATTGTAAGGAATAATCAGAATTGATAATATTCAGAGAAACTTGGAAAAAACAAAATCCATATAAAGCCTTACCGTGTGAAAACATTGGCTGGGAAGACTCCTATCCATACGTTCTTCAAGAGTTGCAGCTGCCTCAGGCACTGACGCACCGCCGCTTCGGCGTTGTCGCCCAGTACGTCGCGCACCACTATGCTGTTTAAATCTGAAACAGTTAAATAAATCAAATGAAAATACTGCACGTAAGAATGTCTCGTAGTAATATTGACATGCGTAAATTCAATACTGTTCATCAAAGTTGAAGATTTTTTTTTTAATCTACATCCATGACAAAGGCTATATAAGGTGTAGGTGTATACTTTGTATATCCCTAATAGTCACCGACGGGTCATTTCCACTTTGCCAAATAGGCGGATTTAAATAATATGTTCGTTAAGTTTAGATAATGTCGATAATTTTAGTTATATTACCTGAAGAACGTATATTGTCCAATATCTGTTTCCTCTGCTGCTGCATATGAATGGTAAGGTGTTTATAGCCGAGGTCCCGCAGCTTCTGCACAAGGTCGACGAAGCTGATGGGGTAGTCCATCTCGCGGCCCTCCATAAGGATCAGCCACTTGTCTCCCAGGGTCTGAAGGTTGTGCGCCAGGTACATGCAGTTGTTGTGGAAGAGAGCTGCAAACAACAAAGAAATTTGCACATCGTTAATTGCATTTGATGTTACTACTGAACTAACTGGCACATCACTGACTTTTTTTTATTGCAAATATACAATCCACTTGATTGAATACCCGAAGAAACCCATAAGAACAATAACTCTTTTAATACAATATAACGGTAACAGAGAATCGATGGCAGGTGCGCTATTGCCTATTGATGACATGCGAACGAATAATAGTTAAAAGAATTCAAAACTCACCTACATACTGTGGAATGGTCTGCAAATACTCTTCATGATGATAGGGCACCACAGCGTCGTACAATTCGAACACAAACCGCGCGGTGTTATACAGTTTCTTGCACACGACGTCCGAACACTGCACAGCCTGTTCCATCATCATATACACGAGGTCTAAAAGCTCCTGAGCAGTCTTCGATATCATGCATCGTGGGAAGTAAAACAAACTTTTTGGAATCGTCTTCTCAAGGAGCTTCAAAGCCTCTTTAGCATCACCATCGTCTTCTTTCTTAGATGCCTCCTCCTCAGGTATGCTTTCCACGCCAATCGACATCGTTACACTTAAATCTTTGAGCATTATATTACGCGCAGTCTCTAGGAAGTGCTGGCTAGATTTACCCGCAAAAAGAACATCGATGTTCTTCACGTACTGCAGTATCGAATAGCCTTCTTCTGGAAAAAACTTTACAAGAGTGAGGAAGTGTTGAAAGTCTTCTATCTCAGAAGTTATCCTTCCGTAGTGCTGCAAATCGTGAATATTATTTGGAATAGTTTCAATAAGACAATCTTTCACAAGTATGTCACTAAATTCTGTAAAGATTTCTTTACCAATCATCTTCATAATAGTATTGTCTCTGTTAAATTCCATATTCAATTTATTACTTAAATAGTGAAATAGTAACCTTAAGTTGGCAATCACCTCATCATATTGAGGTTTAAAATTAGGCTTGTGATTTATAGTAACGGTCATCAGTTCGTCAGTTTCCGCGAAAACTGTACAATCTTTATTAATAATCGGTACAAGAACTTCTTTGAGTAAAGCCTGAGCAAATTCAGATATTTTCTGATCCAACTGTTTACTGGTCTCTAATGCACTTATGACATCAAAAACTGGCCTAACTTCTTCAAATTGGAGCGTTATCGTGACTATAGTTTTCTTGGCACCAGGCTTTACATTCCAGCTTACTAATCTCCCCCACTCTGTAAACAGATCTTGAAGCAGCCTATCCAGAATAAGTTGAGCGGTGTTCTTGGTATTGATATAGAGGTCCAGACATCTAAACCCTTCTGTAGGTATGTCCAAGTATTGAAGTAAGTCATCGACAGCTTCAACGGCTCGACTGTAGCTTTGAGCTTGCCTACCGTCTTCGAACAGTTTTACCAAGGTTCCGCAGTGTAAGATGTCGCGAACTATATTTATCGCAAAATCGAGACGTTCTAATTCTTTGGATATCATATCGTGGTTTTCTATAGATTTGACAATTTCTGCCATGGTCTGGTCTTCAATCTCTTTCTTGCACTTCTCCATATCTTCTACTAATAAACTACTTATCTGAGTGATCTCAGTACTGTCCTTCAACACGGACTCAATGTCGTATTCGCTGCCATTTAAAAATGTTTTTAGATCAGCCTTTAGAAGATCTATTTCTTTTACGATTAATGGAATCTTATCAGCTGGTTTCCAGTCTGGTTCATTAGTGTCAAATATGGCCTTAATAATATTATCTACATCGTGGTCTGCCATCTTAATGTTTTCGTTTTGATTTGTCCTTTCTGATGGATGGTTCAGGGTGTTTGTCGCGTTTTGGCGACTTGTACGATCGGTGGTAGCTGTTCCGCGAGTGATACGAGTTTGAGTTTACAGCATGGCGTATCGTGTTCACTAGGAAACGTTTGTTAGTTTTTTGCTGTGGAACTTTGATCCAACCGGAGGGGCCTACTATTTCTGCTCGCGCGGCTCCTTGTACCGCTTCTCGCATTAACTCTTCTACAGCTAATCTGCAAATGCAATACTAAAATAAGATGATTAAAAGTTCAAATGTAATTGCTGGTACAATTACATCAAATTACAATTCTGCTGAGCTGATCATAATAAAGTCATTTTCATGTACTACTGCAACCAATCAAATTATTTTGACATAAAGTGGGATATAGATTTTTTTAACTAATGATTATTCCCGTAAGGAATATATTTTATAAGATAGCCAACAGGCTAACTGCATTTGTGGTCTGTGTGATCCACAGGTATTTCTGTCCGGTCTCGGTGTTTGTGAGACCGAAAAGATTCTTGTAGTGATAACACAAGCCTTGATCTGAGTTGAGAGTGAGGGATCAAAACTATTTATGAGATTGTTAGGTGAATCTTAATACATATGGAGCAAATTCAGAGTAACTGTAAAAAAAGGTTTGTACTCCAAAATGTATCAATTAATAGTTTTTTTTTTTATTGCAGTGTATTGCGAGACAAGCATGCCGTTCGCCTGATGGTAAGCGATGCGACCGCTCATGAACAGTAGCAAAACCAAACAACACCTTGAATTACAAAGCAATGCTTGGCATTCCACTGCGCTGGCCATCCTGAGACATAAGATGTTAAGTCTCAATATGTCCAGTAATTACTCTGGCTACAATGTTCTTCAATCCGAAACACAACAGTGCATTTAAACTGCTGTTTGACAGGAGAAATAGACATTGCGGTGGTACCCACCCAGGCAGCCTCTCACATATGAGAGACCTACCACCAGTAAAATCATACAAATCCATTCAGAATTAAGTAAATTGGAAACATATCACACATGTTAACTGGGATAACCGTGGTGCATAACAACCATGTTCCAGTTACCAAATTATGGTTTACGTATTAGAGAGATAAATAGCACCATTTAGCCAATATACAGGGATGTAGTGCCACTACCCATAAATATGGGCAATCAAATACTAATATTCTAAGTATAATATCTGTATCATCTAACAAAGTATTTGATATTGTCTTGATAGAAATATTTTATTTCAATTATATTTTTTTATATTGTGTACAAAGATATTGTATACAATCAAACATAGAAAGCTGAGCTATTTAAATGCATATATGTTAATATTTAATTTAAGGCGATAGAATAATTTAAATATTAAGAACAAAGAATAGCACATTCGCCCATGAAATATGTTATTTACACAGAGCATGAAGTAAAAATATTATATCAAGCATTTATTTTATATTAATCGCTTTGATGCATGTAACAGAGAACACAAATGAATGATGTTATTATAATTCATATATACATTAAATGAGCCTAATGAGTGTATAAAAACATATCGTCGGTGATATTCTAAAACTGCGGAACTAACAGTGTTTAAAACCGCGTATTTACAAAACTAGCAAAATCCAGATTTCGCGGGCTTAGTCTATTTACTAATTAATTAATACATATTTAACATAACTAATGCCTACAATACCAAGAAGAATATTATAATTTGACAATTTAAAAGTTTAAACAATAGAAAGTCATGTAGTTTAGTAAATATTATGTGTGTTTCCTCGTTCCTGTAAAATTCACTGCGCCTACCTTACGCGGTTTTAAACACTGTTAGTTCCGCGGTTTCATAATATCACCGACGATATGCCAGTTATCAATAAAGAAGAATGTAATGTATTAATTTAAAGTAAAGCTACTTTTAGTAAGTTATTTTGTCCATTTCTATAGGTTGTTTATAGGAAGCGCAGCTTAATCATAAACTAGCGTATCCTTAATATGTGTTATAAACACTAAGAAATGGGAAATTTTTGGGTACAAATAGGGAATAAAATTACAAATGTAATGAGAATAATAGTCTATAATACTTCTTGCAATATCAAGTACAAATTAAAAGCGGAAATTGGCAATTTAATGCACAGTAATTTCCCAAGAAGAAAATCGGCGGGGATTGAGCCAAAGGCCAAAGGTAGCATTCAATTATCTATAACATCTGCAATCTGCACTTTAGGACAATTGTAACAATAGACACCGAAATAGTACGCTTAAAAGCCATTCAAGGCATACATTATTGATATTAGAGTACATACTTTTCCAGTGCTTCGTCGTCTAATGGCAGGGGTTCAGTTTTATTGGTAACATCTTCCTTATCTGACATAGTTTATACCTATCTATTGGTATCGAATATCGGCACACGAAATACAAATACACGAAGCCTCAATAGCGCCAGGAGTAGTTGCATAAATCCATATATTTTGTATATAAAATTCGCGTTCAAATTTTAAGATGAGTAACATTATATTTGGTGCAATAGTTTTGCTTATTTCTACATATTAAGAAACATAAATGTGTAACCTAAAATGTAAATATACTGCAGCTAATAAATAACATTTTATTTCATTTTTAAACATAAACAGTATAATTTAATTCTGCTCTGTAAATTCTTATTAGAATGCAAAAATTCCTTTCCAATATTACTGTGCAATATTAATAGAAAGTGAAGACTGATACAGATAATTTTTAGTTGTAGTGTATATGCGTTTTATTTGAAGGCTAATCAAATGAAAGAATAAAATGTTACTTTTAAAATAAAGAATAATGCAGCTCGAGATTTTTGTACAATATGAACGCAGCTCAAAAGTGAAATCGTGTCAAACTTGGCAATAATTTTGGACGCGTGGAGTGAAACGTCAGCCACGTACGAGCGACTGTCATAAGCCGTTCACAATTTTACCGTACTAGTATTTTAGAAATTCATTATAAGTGTAAAATAAGGTAAATCTATATCAACTTCTGTCATTTCTTTAAAGTTTACTTGTTATATTTACTGTAATTAAGTGTAATATATTGATTTTCATTCACAGTTTTTTACAAATACCTCACAAATCGTGTGCTGTGAAAATAACCGCATAAATATTATTTTTACAGACAGAATGGCTGCAAAAGCACTATACCTGGTTTTGTTCATCGCCGCAGCGGTGTACGCCGAAGATGAGCCCGCGGTCGCTAGATTATTAGTATCAAAACAAGTGTTGAACAAATACCTTGTAGAGAACATGGACATTTTAGTAAAATACACATTGTTCAACGTTGGAACGGCGCCTGCTGTGGACGTGAAGCTGGTTGACAACGGCTTCCACCCCGAAGTGTTCACGGTGGTTGGCGGCCAGTTGAGCGCTGAGATCGACAGGATTGCTCCTCAGACAAATGTATCACACGTAGTGACGGTGCGGTCTAACAGATACGGTTATTTCAACTTCACCTCAGCTGAAGTCACATACAAACCCAGCGAGGATGCATCTGAGGTGAGCAACAAACTTGGTAACATATTTTGTAATTTGTAAGAAAAAGGGAATGGTCTAGTCTAAGTACATAATACTTAATGTAGTTCTTAAGTTTTCTGAAGATAGTTTGTTCTAATTCTACAATATTTTTATTTATTGATGGACCTCTAAAAAGACAATAATGTTTACTGATTTGATCCATAATAGAATTAATAATGCATAAATGAAGGCCCATGTTGGGTTAGTATTTGGGCAGTAACCGAAATATAAAATAATATTTTATTAATTAGAAATAATAATGTATGATGTTTTATCTCCTATAATAGATGTATTTCATTCTGTGGGTACATAGTTAGTATGGGCTAATTGATAATTTTTATGCTCCCTGTAATGCATCTTAGTGGACGGTGCTGATGTAGAGAATACTTTTAATATTCTAAAATAAATAATTATTTTTTACATGCCCAATACTTAGTCTAGTGAATGTAATTTACTTTTGTATTTAATAATCACAGTTTCTCCAACAATATTTATAAAGGATGTTGTTATTGTATATTTATTAATATATCAATGTGTTGATATAGATATACAAATGTAATATTTTATGTTTCAATATAATTTTCTTATTAGAAACAATTTTGTTTATAAATTACTTACAAAAAGATGTTTCAAAATCTACTGATTTAGTAAATACTCACAAATATGTGCTTACAACTAGGATAATGAAACAGTAGAAGCAAAATTATGTACAATTGTTTATCCCATTACTAAATTGTAGCAAATTATGTTTATTCTAAAACTGCTTTGATAGTGTTATAAATTGGTATTACTGTTTATATAATGGTAAATAATAACAATATCACATACAAGCAGTGAGGTTTTTTCTGAACCCAATAAACACCCACTAATTGGAAAGAAAGCAAATTGGATATTTGTGATCTTATTTAGTTTTATTTTTCATTCCAGGTCCAATTCGCTATCAGCAGTTCTCCTGGAGAAGGTGCCATTGTCGCGTTCAAGGACTATGACCGTAAATTCTCCTCCCACATTCTTGATTGGGCAGCATTCGCAGTCATGACCCTGCCATCTCTCGCAATCCCCTTCGGACTTTGGTACTCATCAAAGAGCAAATACGAAAAACTTTCAAAGCCTAAGAAGGGTCATTAGTTTAGTTTTAGTTAGTTAGTTGTTGCCAATGTTTTATTTATTCAAATGAGTGTGGTAGGCCTATTTGTAACAAGGAAAATAGAATAGTACTGAATTTGAAGATTTGAGCTTAATTTGAGTTAGAAATTTTGTTGCAGTATAGTGATTTAGTTATAACACACAATACTAAGCTCAAAAAAGAATTATATGACAGTGTGTGTAACTGTTTTTATTAATGCACAATGAAATAGTTTTTTACGAATACTCAACGTGAATCGAATTTATAGGATATATAGAACATTGGCAGTAAAAGTTCATCTTTTCATTAGTGTCGTTCCATCAACATCTAATTGTTAATATAATTTATATGAACAATAAAACAAAAGATTTTTTATAAGAAGTCATTTTTTATTTACCCTAAATAAAATTATTTTGAAACAGAACTCTAATGAAAAATAGATGACAATTTATTGCTACAAACTAATTTAATAATCATTTCTGTCGATAAATACGAAAGTAATAGTTTTTAAACTGTATAGATACTTATTAGTTTATTTTTTTCCTAACTTCTAAGATTCTAGCTACTGATCTCATACTGCGGTATGTACGGGTATGGGTGGAAAGGCGTGTTTTAGAATAGGCTGTTAAAGTGTACATTTTTTTGGTGGGACAATATTCCCTAACAAACTATTCCGACGTTTAATAAAACATCCGCTTTTCTTAGATGCCTCATATTTAGAGAGCCTACTAACGCCATCTATCGATGCTTGAGGTAAACGATATAATGAGAAACATTACATACATACATGTACATGAACTCACGCGGCACGCCCTACTCCCAGCATGGGTAGGCAGAGGTGCTACCAAAACACCCATGCTTCGCCTAATATGTTCCGTCCCACAATGTGATGGGGCCGAGCCTATCGTGGGGCACAAATTCTTTACTCCGGCCTGATATTGTATAGAGATTGTGAGTATGTCGGAATCGAATCAGCATTCGAACCCGTGCTTTCAGCTTTGTAATCGCAACGCAGTGCAACAACGCCACCAAGGCAGTTATAATAAATAATTTCAATTTTATAACTTACCGATTTGTAAATGTTTGAGAGTTCAGGAACTAAACAAACCTGCCCTTTTTTCTTGTAATAATTGGGGTTTATATCTATACTGGAAGGCAGAGCCGGTGTTAGTGTAGGGCGCGGTTGGGCAACGGCCCTGGGGCGCCAGTGAAAAGGGCGCCGAATGCCGTCATTTACTGTAACCTAGTGTATTGTCTATAATTCACTGTCTTTCCATATTTGGATTTGACATTTGGATAGTACTTATAGGACGCCGTAGAAGTCCCGCTGTACGTCAGCTACTGCTGAAATTACTATCTAGAAATAAATAACACAATTGCTTCGTACAAAACGTCAAGCTTATTATAGCCATCCCAAACTTATTGGGTATGTCCGGTATGACCCTAATACATAAAATTCACTTCCAACTAAAAAAAACATGATGAGTTTAAACCGAAAAATTTATATTCAGTTTGAACACCCGATAGGGTATTCGACCCAGGACCACACGGCCCACAATCCATACATGCTGCCACTAGGCAACGTCTACATATTCTAACACGTTCGCCTTCCGCATGAACACAATTAATGTACCTACAATAGGTTGACTTTTCATATCCAATAATATAACAGGTCGGTTGAGTCATAAATGCAATCCTTTGAAATTAGTAATTTAAAGAAAAGAAAAACCTCACGTACCATATTCTTTCAATGAATTCAAAGGGATGTATGGAAAGTAAGAAGGCCATTTAGTTATACCAATCAAACTAATGGGTGCCCTTATCACTGATGATAGGATTATAGTTTTACAGATTATTGACAGCCTCCGTGGCGCAGTTGGTTAGACGCCGCCTGTGAAACGAGAGGCCGCGGGTTCGATCCCCGCACCGAGAGAAATGTTTGTGCGGCCCACAAATATTTCTTCCGGGTCTGGGTGTTTGTGAGACCGAAAGTCTCTCGTAGTTCCTGATACCCACGACACAAGATTCGATCTTAGTGTGGGGTCAGGACTATGTATGTGACTGTTGGGTGTTATTATTATTATATTATTGTTATAGTGGCCACCATATAAGTACAATGGTAGAGACTGAAATTTTCTTTAGTGACCCAAACAGGCGTGTTGCATTTCGAGTTTGACTTGCGTGTATCGAGCAATGTAGCAAAGTTGTAAATACTCTATCTGGAAAGAACAACGGTAATAAAAACCACAGGTATGTATTAAAAAACAATTTATTTAAGCTCATACATAATACTAGTACGGATATGTACTTCTAGGGTGCACGTAACAACCGGCATACGGCCTAATACATTATACAACAAACAAAGTTAATTTCAGCAGTAACATAACAATTCATTAAAACATAATTGGGAAATCATAATAAAAATAGCTATAACGTTATTTGCCTAAGTAGACTACTTGTGGTATCTTGGATGAACGGGATGAGGTAAGGAGTAACGGTAACTGACCAGCATTGTAATTGCTCGGCCAACCGTCGAGGAGCGGTGTTCAGAGGGCTCGTTATAAAATGATAGGGGGACAGTTTCAATGGCTAGCGCGATTTTATTTTATAGGCTGCAGTGAGCATTCTCTTTCCACATTTTTTTGTCTTAGTTTTTTTTTACCCCTCGTCTAGTGAGCTGTCTGCGTTTGCAGTCATCTTATAAAAATGGAAAAACCCTGGGTATATATTATCAGGTATCAAGGATATTTTTATTTACAAGGCAAGGTAGTGGCACTTTGGTATAATTGATTTGTTCTTCCATGACATCCAGTCATACCACAGATCAATATGTTTGGCTGTAAAAAGGGTGTTACTTCGACAATTATTTTATAAAATGTGTACAAAATAATAACGTACGTCTGCAATAAAAATATGTGATCAAAATTATCCAATTTACATTACAATACAATAAAATTATGAAAGCAGTGTTGGTTTTAGACATTTTAATGTTGGATTTTCAGAATCTCATTATATTGAAACTATCTTAATAAATTGATCGTATGAATAATTAAATTATTGTATTGCATGATATTGATGTAATTTATATTGATAAATTTATTATAGTTATGACAATAAAATCTTAATTTGTGATACAAATAGTTTCACCATTGGTTGACAATTTTATGTTATGTTTTAGTAGTTTAACATTACATAGCTTATATACATGTTACAGTATGTTCGTTAACAGAGAGGCTAAAAGATACAATCCATACAAAAGTTATATCCTTAATCAGACATAAAATTATGTCATTTATAGTCATGTATGAACAAAGAAGTGTAAAACCAGTTTGATATGATTCACCCGGTATCGCCTCCGTGTATTGATTCGTTTACGTCATAAACATCCTTTCAGAAATTCAATATATGGTTAGAAAAAGAATGTGCTAATACATTGATTTTATATGATCAACAAGCGACCAAATCTTCAGTTTTCCCAGTGTGTTAGTTACTTAATAGTATACAAGTAAAACTACCAATTTTACTTTAAAACCCAGACATTATAGGGTTTTATACGTATTTTGTCTGGTGTGTAGACCATCTACCTAAAATAAACACTCATCAAGCAAAAAGTGAAAAAAATATACGTTAAGATGATTTCGTTTCATTTGTTCCCTAAAATTCAAGCGAGTTCTTGTCATACAAAGAACTTGGCTTTTCTGGGCTAGACAAAACCACGTTTCTGTAAGTCAGAGTAAGTAGGAAACGATTATTTGGATTTGGAATAATAATATTTGGATAATAGTGACTAATCAAAATATGTGCTGATGAAGTTTCGCCTTAAGTAGGTATATCTAGTCGATTGACATTCAGTGAATACTTTATACCACCAATATAATAGTCTCCATATCACATTTATTAAATAATATGAAATGGGCGCAATGAAAGGCGATATAGAGGTCAAGCTAACCGCAAGCTTAGAAATGTCAAAGACCTATGAAGGGCGTTCAATTTATGCGAATCAGTAACAGGCCAAATGATTTATAAGGCCGTTGATTCAACTAATCAACGTGTAGAGGTAATAAAGGGTGGTAAATAATAGATCTATTAATAAAACACATTTCCTATTTGTCAGAGCCGGTGTTAGGGTATGGGCCGGTTGGGCTACAGTCCAGGGCTAAATGCCGCGATTTACTATAACCTACAATTAAGCCTACAATGTATTATCTATGGTTTACTGTCTTTTGTTTGGATTTGGATAATATTTACAGGGTGCCGTAGAAGTCTCGGCCAGAGCGTCGTTAATCCTACATCCGCTACTGCTAGTTTTGAAAGCTTCTACCCCGCAAAAAACAAAACACAAACAGAAAAGTTGCAATAATAAATTGTGCAACATACATCGAGTGTTTTATTCCACGCAAGGAAGAGAGAAACACTATTGTTAATTGTTCTGGATTTTCGTATTATATCAATAAATTACCTATATAAAATATATTTTTATGGAAATCAAACACAGTCATAACTATATTTGATAATTATGTCAATTTGGGAGATATTTTCCTGCATTTAAATAAATTTCCATTGAAACAGACTTAGTTTTGCAACATTATCACACCGTACACGCAACTTTAAAATCATACTCATGACGGTTACGCATACAGTAAATAAACATTCAAATTATGATGTTTATCGGGTTTCTAAACATTTAATTGTGAAGTTCTGCCGCTGTTTAAATGATTCATATTATCAATGACGCGTTGCTAATCAGCGACCCGCCACATGACATAGCTCTGGTTGGGTATGGAACTAATTTACATTAATCATACTGCTCTCAATATATTCAGATCACGTGTAAGTTCCAACAAGTTTCGAGCAGATTAATGTGTTTAAATAGGAGCTCTTTTTTATTCAAGAGATTATTCGTGACATGGGACCATGTGTGGAAACGATCTACAGATTTTATCAGTAAATTACGAGTGGCGGGAATGAGATGATTTGTTATGACATCATACGTATTTGTCCCACTAGGAAATTAGCACAAAGTCCAGGTTAAAGAGTACCTACGTTTTGTACAACGCACATTGCACATTTTATAATCGATGGTTCGACAGTTAAAAGTTAAAACCAAGTTAAAACTAAGTCCCTAATGAATATCGATTTCATTATGTTTGGTGCCCCCGTTATTGGCGCCATACTGATTTTCTAAATGAGACTTGTCGTTTGAGTTCCGTTGTTGATAAAACAAATCAATCGTCATTGTAAGGAAACGATCATGTTTTTTGTAAAATTAATACGTTATCTAGTATCCTATTACTTTTTTAATCGTACGGCTTCACACTCGAATGACAGGGTAATGCCATATGTGTATTTTATACGGGTAGAAATTTTATTTTCTCTCGAAAACTAAGAATGGTTGTATATTACTATTAAAATTGCCTTTTCAAATCAGAATCTAGTAAATACTCAAAAACTTTACTGAAAGAAGTTGAATTCTAGGTATTTTTATCATTTGACTAGCATTTTTTTATGCACGTGTTTAATTTATAGTCTGGTAAATTGTGTTGGTTTTGCAAGAGAAAAAAGTACCAAATATGATTTACAATATTTAATCACGTTTTTGAAAGCCAATAGACAAAATGATGTTGTGTGTTTTTGATGCATTTGTATTTTGTTTACAACACGAGTGACACAAGCAACAATCTTTGTCCCATATACATACATATGTATGAGTGAATCATGATTACAAATTAAAAATACATTTTAGCTAATAACATAATTGTTGAAGCGCATTTATGCTTCATTATCCCTCGTTTTAACGTGACAGAAAACCTTTGGAACGAAAGCATGCTTAAAAATTCTCCGGAAAATGTTTAAAGATGTTATGTAAAGGCCTTGCAATTTTACAGGATGCCTGTGCCCGGCAGTGGGAGGCATACAATCAGGGTTAGGTAACATAAAAATAGCAAACTCATAAAGGTGAACGTTCCACGTCAAGTTTAAATTTAAGACTGAACAGTGACTCACGTGTAGCGAACGGTCGCTATCTGATTAGGTAACTCTAGGGAAAGGCGATTACTGCATTATACACAGCAGACAGCCAAACGCGATAGTATTGTTCATTTCCTTTGTTTTTTTTTTAGTTTCATGTGCCAAATAGTTCCATTTTCGTATATCTGTACAAATTAGGTACCAAATTCCAACTTCTTACTAATCTGATTAAGATAAGCAATACATTAATAATAGCGATAAACACGAATTAAAATGCTCTAGTGCTTAAAATTTTTACAAAATATGCAATAAAAACGTCATTTTTGCCAACGCCCTTGTGATTAATATATGCGTTTTCACAGCTGGTGTATACTACGGAGGAAAACTGAAAATATTTCTAGCTTTAGTAAGGTCATGCATACCATTATTCACAATAAAACTAAGAAATTTCTGATTACAAACAACATCAAATGAAGTTACCTGGCCTTTATAAAGTTTTCATTACAATATTTGCCTATCACAAGAAATCTATGTTTTACTTCGCCGCTAATTCACGAGTGGAAAATTACCAAATATGAACATGAAGAACATCGTGGCAAATGACAAATATTGAACGTAAAAACATCTGGGTGAAAACGATATCTCGTTTATTTTGTTCAAGTGCTTCAAATGGTTTTTCGAGTGCGGCATAGCAAAAGCGACATTATTGCTTTGTTAGTTAATACGCACTAAAACGGTGAAGGAAAACATCGTGAGGAAACCTGCATACCATAGCGATTTATAAAATTTCTATGGTATGTAAGTCCGCCAACCCGCACTAGGCCAGCGTGGCGGACTATATGGCCTAACCACCTTCAATCGTACTCTCGATTGTAGAAGAGGCCCGTGCCCTGCAGTGGGACGTATATGGGCTGATACAGACAGTTAATACGGGCAATAATGCCATTTCTATGAACAAATAAATGTTTTATTTATTTTTTACAAAGGTACGAACACGGTAATAATATCTAATTATTACCGTGACATGAATAGTATTTGAATAAAATCGTGTGCTTTAAAATTAATGTTTGCATTCAGTTTTTTGTTTGTTGCCTATGATTTATCGACATTCCAATAAATCTTTCTATATTATGCACAATATCAAACATATCTCAAAATTGTAACTGCTTTATTATACGTTGGCATGACATAATGAGCCCTAGTTAGAACGAAACTTGTTAGTTTTTAATTAATATGCATGCTTGACGCAATGTTAAACATAACTGTTATAAAGTACAAAGTGTTCTATGCGCAGCTCGCATGTTTCATAATTTGTATAATTTATATGTAATTTACGTTTTATTCATACTTTTGGGATATGTAGGCTCGACTTTAGAAACGCCATAGATTTACAATTCTAACTAGCCTAATGGCATTAGTTAACTTCATTTTACAATATATTTCCGATAAGGTCATACTCAAGGATCGTTAACAAAACATTTTCCATGTATGAGACGTATCTAAACATTTTCCTTAAATAGCTGCCATGTACAATGCTAATTTGTTTAGCATCGAGAACTAATGGCGCTTCGTGTTTCAAACACTATTACTAGTTTCTTGAACTTACGTATTTTGTTCCGTTTATTTCACAACGAAATATACTTCGATGTTTATGCGCACTGATGAACATGTTCAGGCTTTTTGATCAATAGTTTGGCTTTGGTGCAGACGTAGAAAAATCCAGATAGATTAGTAGGTATAGTACGTGTATTGGTGGAACTAGAAAAATCGCGTCTCATTCATGTAACCAAATTAGGCACTGATAATGCCAATAGTTTATGCTTTAATCCCCTTAAAACTATTTAACAAAATACACGAATTACAAATCAAATTATTATTAATATTTATTGGGAAAGTAAAGACGTGTATTTAAAGTGCTATGATTGGTATTCCCTCAACACTATAATAAATGTGCAATCTGGCCACCTGTTAATCAATTTACTAGCCTTATAATATTAACAAAAAACCGATCAAATCCTACGAATGCTTTTAATTATTGAATTATACAAGTTGTATCCGTTAATTTATGTCACTAAACATAAAAAAAACTACTTACTACTATTCCTCGAGCTATATTTCATTTCTTTTTCAATTGCGTTTCTGTGTAGGGCGATCCGACCTTTACCTTGTGACCAGAAGTCATATTAATTTCTTTATGCGTCTCCCAGATGTTCGTTGTCCGTTTTAGAAATAATTTATTGATAAAAACTTATTAGTAAATCTCACTCGCCAAAATCGTTACGCTATCGAATAACCAGATTTTAACAAAAAATAGAACAATCTTTATAAATGTTAAAATAAAATTAAACGTATATATAAACATATAACTACACAAAAATGAGTTGTTATACAGGACATTAGAAGTGAATAATCTATTATTTATTATATAATGAAGTTTCGAGCATGGAATGTATGACAAGATTAATGCAATAAAGGCACAGTAAAACAAGGTAAATCGTACGAAATGAAAATTTATTTCACATCAATATTATTTACCTAATAATAAATACAAATGAAAGATCTCATTTTATTATTTATATACAAAAATAAAGCATAGTTATTTATGACTAATAAGTTAGGCGATAAAAAAATCGACTGCCGTAAAAATAATCACAATAAACTTTGAGTTGTGTCTGAAACCTTATGCCTTGGGCATTTGCCGTGAATTAATAAACAAGAAATAAATTAGAAGGTGCAATTTAAATTTATTGTTCCAAGTTAAGTAATTATTTAATATAAGTCGCCCATTTGCCTCATTTTATAAATTAAGGCTGCATTTAGATAATACCCGTGTAATTAAAAGTTCACCTAAATAGTTCTTGTGAATATAATAAACTTACAAAGTATTTTAAACATCAATCGATGCAATATTGCATTTTATTAGCATTGTTTACATAGGCATGACGGGATTTTCCTTACATATTTCGAGACGACACTACATTGTTGAACACGGCATCAAAACAAAATATAATATTAAAACACAATGTACCTATGTACACGTTCAAGCCCGTTAAAACTTAGACTTAGCGACACCTATTTTTAAATAGTTCAGGTAGTGATAAGACTCTTCATTATGCTTATACCGGTTCCAAAAAAATTATCACGTTTAGACTAAAATAAAAATAAGTATAGTCTACTTAATTATTCAATCAAAAAACTTGGTGTTAACTTTATTCAAATACGTCTGATTTTCATTGATTATAGGAAAGTGTATGCCAATGCCTACGTCTTATCGACCGATGAAATAAGTTATAGGTAGTTCATGGTTAATTTAAACGCTCTAGGATTTAACGTGGCATTAACAAATGATAATATTATAAATTTCACAAACGTAGTTTTATAACACTTGCGTGTTAACAGTGATTACAGCAGTATGTAATTTTAAAGCAAAGTGTACTTTTATATAGCTACTGTGATATGACGCGTGCGTGTGCGTTATTTTTCACGTACTTACTATGCGCATTTTTGTGTTCGTTCGTGGAGTACTACAGAAGTTAAATTGAGTTTTGTGTGTTTAGTCTTTCAATATTTTTTAAAGGAACGATCAACTTTACAAAATGAAAGTCTAGTGAAGGTCGTTTTACGTAAACTCTAATGGAAACTAGAGTTATTAAAATTATGTAGTTAACAAAATACTTTTTTGGAATAGCTAATTAGATTACGTTTATTACACTTACTTAGCTTCGTATGAAGTTATTCGCTGGCATTACGCTAAAGATGACACTAAAATATGACTCTAGAACCTGTTCGAACGGAATAATGAATTACCTTATATATTTCTAGAAAAATAGACTACTTGCATACTTTTAGAGAGACTTACAATGAAATCGAATGCCATTATAGCGATGCATCGCTATAATTATGATTTATCCACAGCATAAGATCTCAGACAGCAACTTGATCAATAATAATATAAAAATATTGCATTTAGTTATTTACATTTTCAAACCTTAATCCTCGTTATATCGCAACATTATCCGTCACATTTTTCTTATCGCGCGATAACATCGTAACGCGAATTTGTAATTATACACGATAATGTGATTTCCTATTTATATATTTATTGGTTCGGGGCTGTAGACTTGATGGGAGACGGGAGAGGACGCGCCGTAGTCGGGGGTCGTGGGGGTCGAGGTGGGCGGCGAGTCCAGCGGCTTCGTCAGCGCAGGGGCCACGTACTCAGGGAACCTCACACTCGACTCTTCCTGCAGGGGAGCGGGCGGAGTGCAACTAGGGAACGGACTTAGCAACAAGAACGTCCCGAATGCGACAATAGATGCCATGATAAGGATGATCGTTCTAGCCTCGAAACCTGCTCGTAGGCCAGCCCACGCTGCCATGTTTACCAGCAACAGCAGCACGGAGATGCGAATGAGCCTTACCGCCGTGGAGTGAATGCGCCCGCCACCGACGCCGCTCATGTCACACGGCCCATAGGCGAAGTACAAATTGTGCTTATCTCCCACATGCTTGAACATTAAGTAGAGCAGCCCAAAAGGAGCGATCAGGGGACAAGCGAGACTGTACACCATCGTGATGGAGAAAATAGCTATGCTCCACGCATAGTGGACTCCGAATGGGAACTCATACAATATGGCTCGCTTCACGTAACTCTTCTCAGCTTTGGATTTCGACTGCAGTAAATACCACACGTAAAGAAAGAGCTCTGGAAAACGGATCAGCTCCAGGGCGGTACCGATGAAGCCTGAAGTTATTACGTAATTGACGAAGAAGGCGCCTTTATCAGGCAGGAACACGCAGTCCCATCTCATGGTATCATTCTGATGGTGTAGGGTCCACATTAGGAAGGTCTCTGCACTGGCCAATCCCAAAGATGGCAGAATCAAAGTCATGAGTAAAAGGAAAGACACAGTCTTGGTCATGATTGAGTAGTTCTGTTGGGATTTGGTCCAGTGAGACAAGAATTTATCAGAAAAGGCTACAATGGCAGGCATGACTGCAGCCATTGTCCATAGAAGCAAAGTTGGCAGGAATTCAAATATAATGCTGCTTATTTTGCTAAGCGACTCGGGTTTTGCCACCATTGTGTTGAATAAGTTTACTACAATTGCCGGGGTGGTTAAAAAGAATAACACAAGAAATAGAAAGAAGTTAACCATAATGGCTTTTACATACCAAATGCTCTGTTGAACACTTAGATTCTCCCAAATAATATCAGCTGGGTTTGTAGCATGGGACAAGACCCATCCACGGTGCAGACTAAAATGGTTAATCACATGCTCAGCTAATTGGTACGATGGTAGAGTCAAGAAAGCGATACCAAGTGGATCATTAACCACCATAGCACGGCATCTCTTGGCCTCATCCTTAAGTCTCTTCTCTTCATTCATATAAAATTCTAAAGCATCTACTTTAGGCCCACACCATCTCTGCTTTACGGTAATCCTCTTTCCAGTCTTCTTGAAGTAAGTGTCACTGTAGATTAGAGCTTCAGTGACCATGTCCTTCTTCTCAAGCACTTCATTCAATTTATTGATGTTATAAGCAAGGCGCAGATCAATTATTTGAATATGAGGGAAGTTATGAGCAAAGTATGCCCTTATAGTTGACTCATTCCTGTCTGCCTTTGATATGTTTGTGATCATTATAGTGCCTGTTAGTGATGTAGGCACAGGTTTACGTCCAGTGCATCTCCTCATTATCAGTACTGATATTGGTAAAAATGAGATGCTTATCAGAGTATGCACCCATAGCCAATAAGATCTCCCGTTCAGGTTACTCAGTGTTGTTTTACTGAAAGTACTCACATCAACGTCCAAATTGTTTCCTTGGAAGTTGACTGGCAGAATTATACCAATCGAGATTATAGTCACAATAAACATCAATGTTATTGCGTGTCTTTGGAATGAGAGGTAGTGGACGGCGTCGGGGCCGCACTTGGCCAGCACTTGCTCGCGGGTGAGGCGGAACACGGCCGGCAGCCACGTGAAGAAGCCCTCGTCGATGTTGGAAGTCTCATCATGACTGCGCCGCCGCTCCACCAGCGTGTCGTTGTCACCGCCGCGGTAGAATAAGTTCGTCCATCTGCTCTTTGTTCGCTGCACGAGCGCCATACGCCCATAGTTCCACGCAGTGCGTCTTAGCACGGTGAATAATATAATCAAACACGTCCATGCTATCAAGTTGAGAATTAATGTTTGCGGAATTCCGTTATACGCCCCGGTGATGATAACGTTCTGCGAGGGGTTCACCAGCATGCAGCCTTCATCATCCGTCCCATTAGAGCTATTCGAGGCGCCCGCAGGCACCGCCGAGAACAATATTTCGTTTGCAAAGCGATTCATTTCGATGTCGCAACTCACGGTCAGTCGGGCGGTAAAAGAGAAAGTATTCACATAATGATTTTTCCTCTAAATTGTAAATACCACTGCACAAAACTTATTTGTGTACACTAACACTACTGTCCCGATACCATCTGGAAATTCTATTATTTAGATAAATTGGATAAAGAGATAACAAAACTGAATGACGTTTGTCCGATTTAGCGAGACAGTTACACTTTATTGCCAGCCTTAGACTTATAAACTACCTAGTTTCTAGAACCTTGGTTTGAACAAAAGAAACAAACGTCACAAAGGATTAACAATAAAAATACTAGTCAATAGTCATCAACATAATATTCATGAAACTTATGAGTACTTATGAAATATATTATTTATAGCGATATTCAGATACTAGGTGTGTTTGGAAGATTCGAAAACACAGACCAAGTAGTACTATTCGAAAACTAAGGGATGACTTTATTGAAACTACATTGACAAAGTCGACACAAAGTTCAAGCCTGTGCCATGCCGTAGCAAAAATCAGGTCAAGAGTACCCTGAGCGGTGAGCCTGAAGTCTGAACCGACGAGTATGCATGTGGAGGTGAGAAAAGAGAATACAATGGAATGGATGAAGCAAGAGTAATACGTCAATATTTAGTGAAGCAGAAATCCTTATTCCCTGCAAATTGTAAAATACATCTTTAAATAAACATTTCAAAAAAGATTTTTTAATATGTTTGACATTATGATTTTTATCTAAAGGGACTTTGGGTGCATATTGAGGGAAATTCACTTCTATCATATCAACTGTTTTCTTGTTTTACGGTACTAGGTTATAAATAAACGCAGAAGCACTTCTTAATTGGTGCTTATGAGGTATTCCTCTCTTTTTTGAAAAGTTTTTCAAGTGGTTCGAGGGTAAAAAATACGAAATTTTTATAAATAAATTATGTCCCATAAACATAATTTTAAAGCAACATTAAATTTGCGTAAATGTAAAAAAAGGCTAGACACCATGTTTCGTGTGATTAATCTAATCAGCTACAATATGTATTTTGTCATTACTTCTTTAAACAACGGCGCTATGCTTAGTTAAGAGCGATTTTTTTACATTAAATATGATTTTCTCTCTTACAAAGTTTTATAGAGCGATATAAGCTAAATAGCGCAGTTATTAGATACTATCAACATCAAGATTCCTAAAAAGAAAGGAGATTTTTTACGCTGCCTCTCTAACCACAGCTTAAAAAAACCAGGTAATTGAAAAAATGATTTTATTATTTTATTGTAAAATTATTGGTAAAAAAATCACGAATCCCTACGATCGTGACTCCGATAAATCCTCCGAGTTCCCCCAAACGAATTTACAGATCACAAAAGATTACACGAAAAACGTCTAAATAAAGACTGTTCAAGTTCAATTATAGAAATCGAACGGAGGGAAATTGTTTTTCAGTCAGACCGATACACAAAGTCTTCTATAATATTTATTTAACGCTTATAGGTAAACGTTCCTTTATCTACCAATAAATGCAACTGAAATAATAATTTTATATGTGCCATTTATAACAGCCACGCTTTGCATAATTAATTACTAAGTTATGTTGAAAAATTACTTTTTAATAATAAAGACTAGCTCCATTGTTTATTATATAATAAAAAAGAGGCTCTGCAGCATTTATTTTTTAGTATTTGTAATAAAAAGATTATTTTCTGACCCATTTATCTGGACATTGTTGTTCTTGAAAACATCTATTAACTATTTCGCATTTGGCATTATGATTTTATGTCATAAACAGGAAAAAAAAGTATATGAATAGAATGAAACAAATATATTGCGCTGTGCAGGAAAATAGAGACAGCTATATTTGATAATGAAATGTATGAATATGAAAGAAATTCTGAAATTCGTACAAGTTCGACCGTTCGATTAACTTGTTTTTAGTTAAATAATTATTTTTTAATGAATTCATACTCAATTTTTTTGCAATTATAATGGCGGAGTTCGATTGGAATAATTATTTAGAAACTACCAAGTGTATCGCTGTGCCCGAAGAATTGTTTTCTCATGTAAGTTAAGAAGTATTTTTTTAGTGTTGTATAATAACATTTTACGAGTGTTTAATTGCAATTATTTTGTGCACTTTTTATAATATATTTATTAAACTTTAAGTTATCTCGAGTATTTCATGGCTATATTGAAATTAGGATTAGAAAAAGGAAAAACAAGTGGGTATGATCAAGTCACAAAAATATATCTATTTTTAACCAGCGATCGTTGTAATGTTCATAAAACTCATTAGAGCGTTTATGTTTATTGTAATTTGTATGCATTAGAGTAGTTAATCATATCTTTTATTATTTAAAAACTGTTAATACATAATTCAACAGATGTTTATGTATCACATATGGTACAATAGGCACAGAATTGTTATTTTTCTAATTGCTAAGTACTAGTGAATAAATCCCGTGGTTTATATTTTATTTTAAGAAATAATTTCAATAATTTTTTTTAGATGATTTTGTACAAGATGAATATATTTCATTCTTTTGTATAAAGACATTAAGTACTAGCATATTTTTTATCCATGAAGAATAAATATATAATGCTTTAAAAATAATCATACTTTAATAACAATCATTGCCATAGATAACATAATAAATGACTATTTTATCTGATAGAATATATAAATAGTTGTTTGTATAAGTGCATTAACATTTTGCAATCATTTGAGTTCTTTGTCCAGTTTATATATTTTATTACTTAAATTGTATTTATTAAACTAGTTTTTGTTTGGAAGCTACTGCAAATGATATAAAGTAACAGGGATATCAGTATTAAATTACATAAAATACCTGAATTTTCTAAGCCACAGATATAAACACATTATTTTACAATCAATTACTTATTTTGTTAATTATTTATTTCCAATTATGTTGCACTACCAGAACTGTATACAGATGCTGTCTTCCCTGTAGAATAAATGGGTCTTATGAGTACCTATATAAATCTTTTTCACACTTTCACATATCATTATGAAAAAAAAGTCTTTAATTTTTATTCTTACTTAGCATGTACTATGCTCATTCCATTCCATACATAATCTTCCAATTTATATATGGTCCTATAAAAGTTGTTATTATCATCAAAATATAGCCAAATTTAGCAGTGGTAAAATATTTAAATTTATATATTTTTTCCTGTGTTTAATGAACAAATGTTTAATAATAGACACATTTGATTCTTTTTTCATGACCTCATTGTTATTGTTAATTGTAATATTTTACCCATTGGTGATAAAAGCAATATAAAAAATTAGCAACACACTGACACAACAAAACACTGTTTATTTCAATCCAACTAAATTAATGTTGAATACTTAAAGATTTAAAGTATGAATTACACAATTAACTTTTAATATAGCAATATTAGGTCATCATCACAAATATTCTATTTTAAGACTTGCCAATCAAAATTAAAGCTTATTTGTTATCTTAAAATTCTATTTCATAATACTAGAGGCCTGCTCCGGTTTCTTCTATGAACATAGATTTAGGAGTCTGTTTCACATCAGACATTAATTTGTGTACAATTTTTTTATATTCAAATTCAATGCAAATGCCATCCTTTACATTGCTTTTCCCGTTCTGTCTCATTCTGTTCCTGGAATCAAGGCATGCAATCCAGTGCTTTTATATCCCATTTCATCCGGCCTATATTTTACCCATCCCTTCAGTGATTTTAAGATTAACAATTCTACATATTTAAATTCCTTGCTCCTCCCACAGGAACACAATTTTTTTCGGGAAATTGTAGCCTATGCGTTATTACAGGATATCAGCTATCTCTATATTAGATTTCAATCAAATTGGTCCAGCCATATGAGCCAGAAGATTACTTACTCATCTCACGGGAGCACTTTATTATCAGGGATAAAAAGTAGTTTCAATCTGGTGTTTCCTACATTCCTACACCTACATTCATGCCAAATTTGTGGTCCAGCCTTTTGAGCGGAAGGATTCCTTGCTCATTCTACTGGAATACTTCATTTTCTGGGATAAAAATGAGTCTTTGTGTTAATCCAGGGCATCAGTTACCTCTATATTTACCAAATGTCATTAAAATTGGTTCAGCAGTTTGAGCATGAAAAGTAACAAAAGCACAAACAGTTGTCTTTTTTATATTAGTGTTACTACTTTTCCACATACTTTTCTAATAAGGGAATTGTTTCCATAATCAAAATAATAGACATTAAACTTATGAAATGTGTTGACCAATTGAGAACAATTACCATTACAAAATATTATCACGATTTTTCAAGATAATAATATATAGATACAAATTAATGTAAAGCATTACAACAGGTTCATTTTATTGTTATTCACTGTTGTCACATAATTTACATAATTCCTATTGCTATATACCATATTCTAGGTATTTAGTAATTGAAAATTATTCTAGCTCTTTTCTACAATTTATTGAATATTGCATAACATTGTAACTCATCTAACAACTGCAATTTTTTAGCAAACACATACTGCAGATGCAGTCATTTCTATTCTGCTATATGTACACCTGTAGATTGCATATAGCACATATAAAAAGGTCAAATATATTTTATTTTATTCAATAAAGAGATATAATAGATCCTCTTGGGTAAAAATAACTTATTTATATAAGATTAAAACAAACAAAAGTCATAATTTACCTGTTATGTACTTTATATTATATGCTTTTAATAGTAATCATATGGTAGAACTAAGACATAATAAATAATAAATAAATAAATAACACCCAACAGTCACATACATAGTCCTGACCCCACACTAAGATCGAGTCTTGTGTCGTGGGTATCAGGAACTACGAGAGACTTTTCGGTCTCACAAACACCCAGACCCGGAAGAAATATTTGTGGGCCGCACAAACATTTCTCTCGGTGCGGGGATCGAACCCGCGGCCTCTCGTTTCACAGGCGGCGTCTAACCAACTGCGCCACGGAGGCTGTCGCCTCCGTGGCGCAGTTGTGTAATAATGTGTTGCAATATCGTTATTAATATACAAAACACATACATAGTTACAATTGTTACATTATGTTATAAGTATATTTAAGTACTTTGGGTTTTAAAATCAAGTCTGATTAGAAACATTATTTAGCCAAGGTCTTCTGCATCTCATCCTTAAACAAATCAAGCTTCACAGAAGCCTGGATTGCTATTCATATTATTTAGTAAACACAGCATTGCAGAGAATAAGTGACTGAAACATGTAATTTCGGCACCCCATTGTCAGTTGCGCAATACATACAAACATAGTAAAATCAGAGGCAGTCGTTTAATTATTTATAGCTGGCAAGTGGCACGCGATACCGAACGTTGCGTCACGTACAGGACTGATTCGACTTACATCACTTAGCCTGTCAATTGTTCTCTATTACTTGATGCCTGTTATGGGGCGTCGTTACGTGATGATTGAGCTTAAATATCAATTGATTGATTTTTTACAATGTTCTTCGTGTTCAGCTTAGGCAAGCACAATAATAGAGATGGTGTAATACAAAACAAATGTGGTTGAATTTTTATATTATGTTTATACTAGTGAATGTAATAAAAAAAAGCTAACAGTTACATAAAGTTGATCTTGAGGGTTAGAGTTTCGACCAGAACAAAAAAATAAAATCCATACATAAATAATCATCTCGGTATGGACATCGAACCCGCAGCCTCTCGTTGCACGGACAGTTTATCGCTCATTTTGCTATTGAGGCCGTATTTTATTGCGCTCATAGGATAAATCCTGGAAACTGAAAGCTCCAGTATACAGCAAAAAAATATGTCGTGTCTGTTAAATTATTACCTGTATTTAATTACTGAATAAATGGATCATTAGGATGCTAGCAATTTCACTAACATACTAGCTACTCAAATACAAGTGCAAAACTACAAGTTTTCTATGAAATTAGTAACGGCGTGAATGCATAAAGCGCGGTTGGGGGAGCACTAAATGCGTCTGAAATGAAGGACTGAAGGCGCATTTACATGCCTATGCGCAGAGTAGATGAGAGGTGCTGTAGAAATTTCGACTAAGACGATCTAGCAATATTGTCCGCAACGTCGGTAGTGGTAAACCCGCCAGTCGCCACTGCGAGACATTGATCATTAATCCTAAACTTTTGTCTGTATTAGCCCACATACGGCCCACTACAGGGCACGGGCCTCCTCCACAATCAGAAAGCCCGACTGAGAGTGGTTAAGCCATATAGTACACCACGCTGGCCTAGTGCGGGTTGACGGACTTTACATCCCAAATTCTTACAAAAAATAAATAACACCCAACAGTCACATACATAGCCCTTACCCAACACTACGATCGAGTGTCGTGGGTATCAGGAACTACGAGAGACTTTTTGGTCTCACAAACACCCAGCCCCAAAAGAAATATTTTTGAGCCGCATAAACATTTCTCTCGGTGTGGGATGTGATCGAACCCACGGTTTCTGGTTTCGGCGTCTAACCGCCTGCTCCGCGGAGGTTGTCGCTATGGTATGCTGATTTCCTCACGATGTTTTCCTTCGCCGATATAGTTCTAAACTTTTATGACTGATTTCAAACCAACAATGTAGTTACTAGTCTATCTTGTTACCAATGGAATCTTGAAAATCGGACATATATCAGCAAAAATTATCACTTATCAAAACTTTCACTTTTAACATACATAAATGTTGCGGTTTTATATTCGTAAGCTATATGTTATGTACGCCTTGGACTTAGAATATTACTTTACAAGTACTTTATAACATAAAACTGCAATGTTCAGTTTTCTATAAGTGGCAGAGCTGCGCCGTAACCAGTATTGATTGCAGCATTAATAGACTGCGTCCCACGCGGCGAAAAACGGACGAACAGCTATAGGTTATAGTCTCCGCAGTACAGTCAATAGATACACCGGGAGAAAAACGAGTGGCCGTGGGTTCGATCCCCACACTGACTTTTTTGTTAGATTTACGAACAGCTATTATGGGGTCGGTGTTATGAGATCAAAAAGTCTAGCTGATTGCAAGACTGGATTTATATTTACATGGAATTGCGCAATTTTGTGTATGTATCTTCAATCTTATACAGTCATATATATCTTATATATGTAGTAATTATGAGTGCAAGGATCGAATTGGCAATTTCCAGATATACATGCATACAACTTCTTTGCCGTCGTACCTTATTGGTCGTCAACGCCGATTTAGCGGACATTGTGCATCACTTGCACAATTTTACATTATACCGACGTTTGTCGTAATCCATGTGAATCATATGGGGAATTTCAACAACAAGCTTTTCCTTGACTTTTCTGCTATAGCATATATACTAAGGTTCAAGAGGGAATAATATTGTATCTGTGTAATGTAATTGTTAATAAGGTTCTATTGGCGAAAAGGTCATTATATTTTGGTACAGATGTCGGGGGTTTGATATTCCTACGGATAAATATTTAAAATTAATATAAAAACGATTAAGGTATAAAGATTATGTCCATCAGTGGACTGCAAAGGGCTGATGATGACGATAATAAATGTTTATAATGTTAATATCTACAAATTATGTCTCAGGATGGCGAGCGCATTGCCTAAAAATGCTTTGTGGTTCATGATATTGTTAGGTTTTACTACTGTCCATGATCGGTGACATCGCTTGTCGGCAGGAAAACGGCATGCTCGTGTCTTTCATTTTGAGCAATAAAAAACTGATTAATGACTTAGGAGCAATCGTGGTATAAGGTAATGAACAATAATGTTGAATACTAAATGATTAGTTAGGTTTTATTAATACTACTCAATTAGGACACCACATCTATTATACAGAAACATGTTACTGGATAATCCCAAGAGGTATGTAATAGGTAAATGGTAGAAAATTCGCTCTTTCTTATTTTTTTGGTCAGTCTTTTATGAATTGCAGCCAACTCTTTACGTAAATCACAACCGCGTTGCTCGTCTCTTTCAAACCAATATTTAAGCAATAATATCAAGCTTACTCCAGCAACGTTTATTTACAGGTGGAGATCAGCCTCAACAATGGCATCAAACAAGGCATGCTCCTCGAAGTGTGCCACAAGAACAACCCCGACATATACTGGATCGCGGAGATCACAATGGTCTGCGGACACCTCCTCAGAATCAAATTTATTGGTGCTGACAGCGACTTCTGGTGCGATATTTCAAATACAAAAGTACACCCGCTAGGCTGGTGTGGGAAATATGACGAACTGATAGAACCGCCTGATGAAATCAATGAAAAATATGGTGATACCATTATAGATATGATGCAAAAGGCTCTGTTGAACGGTCAGTCGGTATCCCTGGAGGCTTTAAATAATAAGGGCTTGTCGCCAATAGATAGAATCAAAGTGGAGATGAAAGTGGAAGTGCAGAACACTCTCGATCCGTACCGATATTGGATAGCAACTGTGAGTATTTTAATATATATCATTATTAGTATTTATATCATTTATAGCTACATTTTTAATCTTTGAAACTAACGTCTCTGTAGATAAAGGATCCGATGAAGAACCTAGGAGGTTACTAGATGTATTCTTTCGTACTGGCCATTTTGGAAATCTCTTTTTGGGCGTAAGTACATAAAATGGTTTATTGAGGTTAATGGAGACCTCGATTGTATAGCATAAATACCTCTTATCTGTGATAAAACTACGAACTTAAACAAAAACAACCTTCAAATCACTTTCTGCTGTTATGAATAAATATTTTAAAATTATTCCAAGCATTGCCACGCCTACATACTTTATTTCATCATAATCGGCTCAGACGGATATATGTTATGCAAAAAAACCCTCTCAGCTGAATATAAGGCAGTTATCTTGAAATTACACACATTGAATTTATTTATATTTATACGTGTAGAGAGATATTATGCATATGATCCATTTATCTTCAGGAATGTCATTACAATCTACAGTTACTCTGAAAAAAAATATAGGCTTGCTATCATATTTGTAAACTCAGTACATTTTCAATAAGTACGTGTTCTGAAGGTTCAAGAGAAACGAAGAAAATTTTGGTTTAAATAATTTAATTTATGAATTATTTATTGAACACCACATACAATTATAAGACTAAAAAATAAGACAACACGTTTAAATAAAGGTGGCAGGCAATTGGCGGTCTTATTGCCTAACGCAATTTCTTCCAGACAACCATTATTATGTTGTAATATAGTCACTAATATTTTGTCGCATTGTAGATGAGAATCCGCCCCGGCGTTACATATCAATTATAAATATTCACATTTTATCACGTTCTGTTTTTTATAATAGCCATTCTACACAGTCACAAGAAAATAGAGTATTCTAGCAAAATCAACTTTAAAATCACTAAAAGGACGACCTATATGCAAGGTCGAGCAACCGCACGTATCAGAAGAGGTCACGTGATAGACTTCGCTCTAAGATCTATGAAAAAATATTTATGACTTATTGTCTCATACGCTAAGTTACACTAGGGACTGGGAGTGATCTGTGCTAGAAAATTAGTACTACCACTAGTACGCTAGTCTGGAAGGCCTATAACGGCCATATACCTTTCCGATTATCCCCTAAAGCCTGAATGGGAACAAAAGAATGTCGTCTCGAAATAATTTGTTTTATTTCTTTATATACACTTTATTGCACACAAGGTGGTGCACTTTACTGGTGGTAGGTCTCTCATATGTGAGAGGCCATCTGGGTAGGTAGGTACCACCGCAATGTCTATTTCTCCCGTGAAACAACACTGCTTAAATGCACTGTTGTGTTTCGGATTGAAGGACATTGTAGCCAGAGCAACTACTGGACATATTGAGACTTAACATCTTATGTCTCAGGATGGCGAGCGCAGTGGAATGTTGCTACTGTTTATGAGCGGTCGTATCGCTTACCATCAGGCGAACGGCTTGCTCGTCTCGCCATTCACAGCAATAAAAAAAAATAAAAAAAAAAAAAAATAATGAAAAAAATACAATCAGAAATTAATGTAAATAAAAGTAAAATTGGCGGCCTCATCGGTCATAGGCAACGTCTCACAGACAACCATGGGATGGATATATGAAAAGGATAAACAGAGGGCAATCTAAAGTATAAAGAAAAGAAGCTTAGAATGAAAAGTATCGTAAATACAAATAATGAACAACCATAAATACACTTAAATTATATAAATACAACAATAATTCTAGGATGATACTATGTATTCGTTCTACCTGGCGTTAAACCGATATGTGTCAAGGCCCATATTCCAATCAATTTTCTTCAATCAGACTTCAGAGTTCAGCGTCCTCCATTATTAGACCTACGCTCTAATGTTTCCTATTTTTTATCAATCTCAAGATCACCAAAAAATTCTATATTTATGGTATGCAAGTTGTTTGTACAAAAATATAATCATCGAGTAACGTATCGCAGACATTTAGCACGGCGTTGGAAGGTCATTTCCTTGTATTAAAATTTTACCACATTTTCCGTATTCGCGCAATCAAGGCCCCGAGGCCCGATGTGTATCGCGTCTTCAACTACGCGAGAGATTAATGAGAAATAAAGTTGCTGCATTGTTCTTAATTTTGATGAATTTTTGCTGAAAAATACCGATAAATTTATTACACGTAGTTTGTTCACTAGTAAAATAATTATTGAGAGTCGATAAAGAAATATATTGGATTTTAGCTTAATAAAATCTCGGGGATTTTCCATGTTCAATTCAATTTCTTTTAATTATTTCCACATCATTTGTGCTTTGTGGTATACGAATAATGTAATAAAAAAAAATAAAAGCATAGCTTTATTTAATCACAGGGTTTGTGTTTATTTATATTACTTGGTGCAACTGAGCCTTAATGTTTTAATTAATTTATAGTTTTTTTTTTGTTATTGTTTTGGTAAGGTTTTTTATATTTATTGTACAATTATATAAGGATATTTATTTAAGGTTTAGGTTAATGTTTAGTTTTTTATAATAGGCTTAAGTTTGCGTTAGCTTGCGTCTGCACGTCATCCAAGGTGATCACCGAAAATCAGCGTTGTGCTACGGCCTGCACCGCCGCGCAACATAATTGCTGAGTGATCACCTTCTTGTCACAGCCACGACGTGCAAACTTCTTCTTTATTTTTATTTTTTAAATAGACCTTTGTGTATCTGTTTTTGTACGTCGTTTTTAATGCTTGTGGCAAATAAAACTATTTTTCTTTCTTTCTTTTCTTTCTTTCTTTCTTTCAAAAATAAAGTTTAATGGTTTCTTAGATTTACGCGAATGTTACACATTGAATTAAAACTATTATTTACGGATTTTTTCACGGATTTAGTTTAATTTTTACACTTTTGACTTCTCATCGATTCGATTACTTTGCAGCTTATATTAAACCAAATCCGCGATAAAATCCGTAAATAATAATTTTATTTCAATAATAAAGTTTGAAAATTATGTTAATTCAATACGATTTTCTTGCTCAAATTGCTCAGTTATGTTTATTATGTTGCCTTAGTGTTAATAGTGTTTTTCTATTGAATACAGGTATGTGAGAATGTCGGCGGTAGACTGTTGCTGCGCTACGACGGGGCTGATGATGATCAGCCGCAGTTCTGGATATTCTTCACCAACCCGCGCCTCAGCAGCTTCGGATATGTTACTAATAAGGTACCATCATACTTTGTGCCGGTTATTTTAAGTATTAAACGACATTAAAAAGTATTTTGGTTGAGGATTTAAAAGCAAATAAGACATGCCTCTAATAACCATTATATTTTGTGTAAATGGTTCAAGATATATAGTAACCGAATGCAACCAATAGGATGATGAGTCCAAATTTTCTTCGAAATCATTAATATTTTTTTTGCATGAGTGGTGAGACGAGCATGCCTTTCGCCTGATGGTAAACCTCATGGACAGTAGCAAAACCAAACAACACCATGAATTACAAAGCAATGGTTAGCGTTCCACTGCACTCGCCATCTTGAGACATAAGATATTAAGTTTAAATATATCCAGTAGTTCCTCAGGCTACAATTTTCTTGAAACCGGAACACATCAGTGCATTTTCTGCTTACTTTACTTTATTTGCTTGTAATAGACATCGCGGTGGTACCAACCAAGGCAGCCATATGAGAGACCCACCACTTTAAGGTTAAGCTTTTTTGGCACTGAATTCCTTATTTAAATGTATCTAATATTAACTGCACAGGGCTCGCCGTGGCAATTCAAATACCCGGGAAAAGTGAACAAATTTTCTTGTAAGAACAAATTGAGCACGCAGTTGCGACAGAGCGCCGAGGAATCCATCAAGGAACCTACGCCGGCTGACTTATTTCTGGTAAGTTACATTCGTTATTATTAAAGTCATACAAGCAGGAGGTTTAATAATCATTTACCCTATTGGCATTTTTCTATTACTCTGTTTTGGATGTTTAAAGGCCTACTTCACTTAATTCACCTACTATCTAATATTTTTGCTACCAAATAAAAAAGGAGTATGTTTTCCTGGTGGCGTGTTCGTTTTTTTTTAATATTATATAGTAACTAAATATAGGAAGTCGTTGGATGTTGGCCGCTTCCAAAAGGTATGGAGATCCTTGGGGGAGGTCTATGTGCAGCAGAGGGCTTCCTGCGCTGAAACGATGATGATGATGAAATATGGTTTAGTAATCACGATGACTTCGTTTCTGTAATTTAAAAAATCTTCTACCGTAACGGTTTCTTTGATTATCGCGAATGTTACACGTTTAAATAAAACAATTTTTATTTATTTTTGTAGCCCGGTCTTGGTTTATTTTTTTGGACTCTCCGACGAGCGTCATTTCGATTACTTTACAGCTTTTGTGATCCGCCCCGTGACCACCTACCTTTATTTCAATCTTATATCAACCAAATCTCTCAATTTCTACATGACCCATGGATTATTTCTAGAATAGAAGTGGGCTATTTAATTAACCGGTCCATAAATTGTAATAAACAAATATAGATCAATTACTTCGTTTTGAAATAAAAAAAGAACTAACAAAATCGCTATCACATTACCTATTAGAGATATAAAAAATAATATCTATGATTTCAGTTAAACACAAACCTAGAAGCGCACAGTTTCGTCACCGGTATGAAGTTGGAAGCCCTCAACCCTCAAGACATGAGGACCATCCGTCCCGCCACCGTCTTCAAAGTATTCAATAACTTCCACTTCCTAGTCGTCATAGACGATCACGTGGAGGACTACGAGGACACCAAAACGGCCTGGCTCTGCGATTGCATGCACCCCTACATATACCCCATAGGATGGGCACAAAAGCACAACTTAGCTTTCAAAAACCCAAAAATATGGAAAGAGGGTACTTTCGACTGGGACGAGTATTTAGCTATGACGTCATCTGTCCCCGCGCCCGACTACTGCTTCGGGACAAAACAGCCGTTAGAAGGCATTGAAGTGAACATGAAGTTGGAGGCAGTTAACCCTCAAAACCACGAAGAGATACACGTGGCGTCCATCGACTCGATAGTGGAACACATGCTGTGCGTAGAACTGCTGCCTATAGGTGAGAAGTTCTGGTACTCGCAGGACAGCGACCTGCTGTTTCCAGCGGGCTGGTGCGACAGTAACAATTACGCTCTTCATATACCAGACGTCACTGTCACTAAAGAGACAAAACGTGAAGAAGTCCGTGTGGGTATCGAAGATATCAAGAGTACTGAGGAGTGGTGCGAAAGGATATTCTTCAACTACAAGTGTTACGCGGGGCCGTCGATCAGTAGGAACAAGTTGTCGCAATTGCCTAAACACGTGGGCCCCGGCCCACTGTCGCTGGTACTCAAGGAGGTGCTCAATAAGATCATATCAGCGTCCTACAAACCCGCCAAGCTGCTCAAGGATTGGGAGTCAGAGGGGCCCGCTGAAGAGGGGATGAGGCTGGAAATGCTGCGGGCCAAGTAAGTTGTAGTTTATCTTATAAAATTGTAGCATACAAAGCAAATTGAAGAAGTGTCTTATGAAGATCATCACCCATAGTAATCATTGTCTGAATTATTAAAAGAATATAAAGATTTTGAGAATTAATTGATAAGTTCCTGCCACCCTGATTCACTGAACCAAATGCAACCTGCTGTCTCTGCTAACGTTTTGGTTCACTCAACAAATTATATTAATATTACATAAAAATATACTCATAGATCCATTACTCAAAATAATATTACAATGTGACAGACTGTATCGAGTATCGATAAGTAATTAATAATTCCGTGTTTGTTCAGACTGAAGTCGAGCACGTACCACGCATACGTGCCGATCGCGGGCAGCGCGGCGCGCGTGGCGTGGTTCTGCCGCGCCGTGTGCGCCAAGCTGCAGGCCTGCCCCAGCCTCTTCGGGCCCGACGACTACCCGCACCTGTGTCCCAACAACTGCCAGAACGTCGACAAGTCCACGTTCCGTGAGTACTACGATATTTTGTTTCATCACATTGTGACCCGCGTGTGTGTTACTAAAGTCTAATGGGCAAATACGAATGTCACAATCCCAGCTTTGGGTCATCAAAAATCAATCTCACTGATTAATATTATACAACAAGGAATTATTGCCATGTTTCCAGATAACGGTACAGAGCGGCGAGGAAGACCAAAGGGAAGCGTCAACGGGCGAAGGAAGAAGAAAAAAACCGCTCCGGAGAAACGGGAGAAGGAGCAGCAGCCTTCCCAGGAGACGGAGAGCAACAAGGACGAGAAGGAATCAGTGGAGAGCGAGCACAGCGCCGGCTCTACGCCGCCCTCCGAGGCCGGCACCAGGCCCAACTCCCCCGACAGCCTCGCCGACTACAAGCGCACGCAGCGACGCAAGCGCGAGCCCCGCAACAACTACCCCAAGATGGAGATGAAGACCCGCGGCGCCAAGCTGCCCAACTTCGCGCTGCAGATGAAGGAGGCGCACTGGAACAAGAAGGACGTCGAGACGATATACAGCAACACCTGCGTCAAGAAACCCAGCTCCCACGACAGCGATACCGAGAACGAGACCAGTTCCAATTCCAGAGATGCCAAGAACATATCGGACGTGTCGGACACGGAGGAGCCGGAACTGAAGAAACTCAAATTCACCTCGTACGACCCCCTGCCCTCGGACAACAAGATGTTCGAGAAAGACATGGCTATGTCGTGGATGAAAGGTAAACTGAAGCTGTCACCGAACCCTCTCGATTGGTCCGTTGACGACGTCTACGCTTATCTCAGCAGCACAGATGACTGCAAGCTCATAGCGGAGAAGATGAAGCAGGAAGAAATCGACGGGCAGGCGTTCGTTATGTTAGATTTACCAGTTATAAGAGAATTTCTGCACATGAAGAAAGAGTTTGCGCTGCAGTTGAGCAAACACATCGCCATGATAAGATGGTACACGCTTAATTTTGAGGAGAATTGTGAATCGTGATATGTTCCTTGTTTTATTGTATGTCTAGTCCACAATAAAGTATTTTGTTGAATTTTGACTTTTAAATGCATATGAACTGATAATAAACATTGATAATGCATAAAAAAAGCCTATTTACTTGGAACCGCTTTTGTTTTTAATTTGATTTGATACCTAGTAATTCCCTTTAAGCCCATAACTGATAGAGCGTTTGACTTCCCAAATAATACTGTTTTCTTAACTGGGTATTTTAAATAAACACGAATAATAAGGCAATGACTATAATTGCAAACGTCGGCAACAATCATCCAAAAGAATTTTTACGAAATCTCTTGCACAAATAATTACAAAGTCTTGCCATAAAAGACTTTGAGTCACCGCATTCACTGGGAGAGAAGTCTTCATTCAAGTGTATGTTTTTCTTTGCATAAGACACCTTCACTGGTATTTCTCTATCAGGCGCATTAACGTCTTGCTGCATAACATAATTCTCTAAAAACAATTTCTTTGCTGCTAAATGCTTTAGATTTTCCGCCGATGCGATTTGGTTTTTAAGTGTCTCTAGTTGTGGCGATTTTATGTTGATCTCGGATAGGTGGTTCCGGTCGCTCATCTTTATTTGAACGCAGGGACCGTTGTTTAATAAAAAAATATTCAATATATCATCCGTGGTTTTTTCTGGTGTATCGTCATTTAGAAGTAATTCTTGCGATGCTGTATCCCCGCGTCCCGAGCACGTCTGCGTGATAACATCGCTCTCTGTCACCAGAGTATTCGACTTATTACTGTCGTTCGATGCATCCGAAGACATTATGTGTTGAATCATATCTTTGATAAAATCCTCCATATCTGCAAGAGAGTCCTCTCTGTTCTTTGCTAATATTTCATTAAATCTTTTTTTATAAATCTCGAAGTCCTTCATATTTGCATAAAAATTATCGAAAATCTCTTGTACTGTGGTTTTAAAGAACTTGATATTTGATTCAAGACTGCTGACTGAGCTTTCATCGGTTTGCAGTTGTTGGGAAACATTGCTAAACACTTGTATTTCTAATTTATCCAAATCAGAGTCAGTGAGTGTTACTTTGCCGCCACGTATAGAAGTGTTATGAAAACTAGATTCCTTTACTGGAGCTTCGTCGTGTTCGTATCTTTTATAGTATTCATCGTCAGAGTTTAGGAAGTTTTTATTTCTGTACGAACAGGAGGCGGTCATAAAGTCGGTGGATGTGGGCACATTCATGTCAGATTTGCATAAGCTTTCTGAGTGAGTTGAGTTTTTTGGTGATTCCAACAAGTAAAAACTGCGATGTGGTTTCAAATTTAATTCGTGCACGTCATCTATAAGAAAATATTAATTCAGAAACAGAAAAGTTGCCTCGTGTTAATAAAAAGGCACAACCCAAAACATGGTATCTTACGCTACTTTCACACGGCGACATACAGTTTTTTGCAGGTTCCCGTTTAGAAGTGTACGTGCTGCAATACTAGCATTCACACGATTATCCTGTTTTCAGTATCCAGCAAAAAACCGATTTTACATTCGGTTTTGCCACTACAAACTGGATGACAATGTCCAGTAAAATACAGGATCCAGATTAATTACAAGTATAGTTTAATGGGAATGTTCCCACCAGCTTTGCGGTACGGCAACGAGCTGTATAGGTGTACTCTCCACTCAGCCCGTCCAGTCAAAAACAGTATGCAGGAAAGTGGTGGGAATACTCTCATTGAACTATACGTGTAATTAAACTGGATCCTGTATTTTACTAGACATTGTCATCCAGTTTTTAGTGGCAAAACCGAATGTCAAATTCAGACGGGTCGGTTTTTTGTTGGATACTGTAAACAGAATAATCGCGTGAATGCTATTGCAGCACGTACACTACTAAACGGGATCCAAAAAACTGTTCCCGCAAAGAACGGTATGTTGCCGTGTGAAAGTAGCTTTCCTGTGCGGTTAGAACTACATGTGTAAGTTATGTTTAGTGGATCATAATATTACCTAAATTATTTATTTTACAAATTATATTGTACTCACCCATACTGAAAAAATATTATTGATGAACGTATAAAAGAAAATTTTCAAACTATCAACCAAAAATCGACGAAAACCATAAAAATTAAAATTATTTGACAGACATTTGCGTTAAAGTATGACTTTCCAAAGCTAAGATAAGAATTCAAATTTCGCGCTCTTTTTGATATGACCAAAGTTCTTAAACTTTCTATGAAACTTTACAAAACCCCGTAAATACAATGAATACTTAAAACTTGCATCTATATGTAAGTTACGTACATTTATTACAATTTTCGTTATCGTAATTTTAGTAAACAACATTTTCCCGCCATGGAATTCCGTATTTTTATTACTGGAATTAACGACCTGTTGCAATATATCGTTAGAGTGAAAATAAATAATTTTAAACTAAACTAGTTTTATTGCATAAACCTTATCCTTAAATTAAATTAATTTAAATCTGCTATTTTTCTTCTAATTATGCCTAATTTTACATTTCGGCATTTCCAAACGTTGTAATTGCGTTCCTATAAACTTCCATAGTCTATGGGCAAGTACATGACAAGAATAGCTATAGCATTATGCGTGAGTTGGAACGAATAAGAAAATTCAAATGCTAGTGAAAAAAATATTTAGTTCTGCTCTATGGTATATCAGTCATTGAACCGTCAATTGTTGAACGAACGAACGACAGCGAATCTCAGAGGCCCCGCCTTTAAATATCCGTAATTTACAAATGCAGATAGTTTTCGAGATGTTATTATAATATTCTAAACATCTAGGTAATTTATTTAAATAATACATGCATATGTTTTAGTTGTGCGTTATCAGAAAAACTGCAGTAGCGTTATTGAATAGTAAATTATTGATTTGCCGTGCACTGCAACAAATAGTGAGAATGTCCGGTTTTGCAGTTACAATACGCAGTAAAATTGTGTAATTAGAAGGGCTTAGGGTTTCGCGTCACATATTTATTTCACGTAACAACTTTTTGTGTCATAAGAGGACGACAATTTAGTGAATTTGTCGTTACTATTTTTAGTGGGTGTTGTCATTGTGGCCAAAGCTTTATTCGGATTAGGTCATCAAGTGCGGTGAACATGTGTGCCGGGAAAATGTGTTTGGCTGTAATTTAAAGTGTATAATTTGTATTGTTATTAGATACGCGAGTTGTACACGGTAGGAGTTGTGCTACCATGGGTACGGCAAAGTTTCTGTGTGTTATCGCGTTAGTGTCGCAGGCGGCGGCGTTATGTGAGTATTATTTACGTTTACTTGTGCTTGAATCTCTGTATTTATCGATTGTTGGGTTCGTTCAACTGTTTCTATTAAATCTGTATAATTAAATTATGCGAGGAGTCCTAGATAAGTGCAGCGGCGAGTCCCTTTCATTGGCCGGTGCAAGCTTTACAGTCTGTTTCACACGACCTTTTCAAAGGTTCACTGTTTTAAATTTTCGTGAGAAATACATGTTAACTAAAGTAAAAACTTGATATATCACCTATCAATATCTACTTTTCTATGTTCCACCTCATAATATAGTATTTAAACTTAGGAAGAGGATTGATTTAATGCATAATATTCAAAATATATGAAGCAAAAAGATACAGGTACCATCAAAAGGAAATTACATGAGTTTCAAAATAACTCTTGTATTTGGTCACATTCTAATTCACCAGTATTGACATTCTAATCTAGTTAAAAAGAAAGATTGTAATGCTGCTCATGTAATGTCATATTGCTGCAGAATTTTGTAGGCCTATGTTTCAATAATTTAAAACATATTTCACATTAATTTTCATATGGTTATTTTTACCATTTATTCAATATTTTTACAAAGCTATGTTTATTATAAAACTTATTGCAACCCTAAATCTTTATAAAACTGAAAAAGAAAGAAGAGGACTTTGGCTTTCAAGCCTTGCATAAATTGATAATCAAAGTATCTCTAATACCATAGAATAGAAGCAAGAACTGTCAGTATTCTTGCCTAGAGTTTATGATTTTAAATTCCATCACACAGTGCACTAAAAATTATACAGTATATGCATAACACATTCCAAATATCCTTACAATATGAATTTAGTAATAATTCAATTATATTACAACATTTAAAGTAACAAAGTAAAGCCTGGTTAATAATACTTCTCTATATTCACTGTAGAATAAAAATTTACATTTCTGAAAAAACTAACATTGAAATCTTCTTATTTAAAGTTATGTAAAATAGTTCACAATGCCTCATAAACTCTCTTTTTAACATTAAAATGTCTAATATATTGTGGTGGTGAGCTTAACATTGATTGGATTACTTATGTCCTATGATGTCACATATTTCTTTAATGATTCTTATAGTCTAGAAAATATGGTATATAAAAAATTATACCCTTCACAAAACATTATAAAGTACCTGCTTGCTTGCTTGCGGGACCTTTTGTAAATAAAAATAAACCATTGTATTCAATTGATATTATAAAAATATATAATTATTAATTATTCAGTAGGAATGTTAAAGTAAAATGTTTGCACACTTATTTTTTTTTTTTTTTTACAATGGCCTGGCATAGTTGCGGCATTGCACCTGATGGAAAGTGCCAATGCCGCCCAGGCAGAGTATCCATTGGCATCGGACGGCAGTCCCATGCCAATGGAAACAATTATGCCGGCCTGCTAAGAAAAAGCTTAATCAGAAAGTCAATGTATGAACTAAAAGCCTGGAAATAAATGAAATACTACTTGCTTATACAATTCTCAGTAACATTATCTTGAAAATTAATGATATGTAACTTCTATTAGTTAAAAAATTTAAATTACATAAGCAACTATAAATATAATAAAAGTCTATAAAGTTGTTCCTGTAGATATGTATTAAAAATATCTTAAGCAAGCATATAATTAAACATTGATCTGATCTGCCTACATAAAGAATTAAGTGGAGTAGCTAATCCTGCTAGGTGGTGGAATTAGAGATTTATAATAAATTATTTAAAAATGTTTGAGTGGTTTCTAGATCTGCATCTGTATCAGCTCATATACATCAGGTTGCAGGCCTCATCCACAATCGAGTTTGATTTGATTTGAGAGGGTTTAGTCCAGGGATGGTTAACGATAGCGGTCGATCGCGTCTGTTAGTCCAGTCGATCGTGGCCAGGCAAAAAATATAAATAAATAGACCAAACTGCAACTTAATTATCAACAACTGCAGCACCGTCTTGTATCATTTTTCAATTGCTGTTCCGTCATGTTATTTATGCTCTATTCTACGCAGTATAGTGTTTTGTTTTTGGCACGCAATGACTAATAAACAGGAAGCGTGTGGGATGCGGGGGAGTGGAGTGTGTCAAGTGTCAATCCGCCCCGTGTCTTGTACTTGGTAGATCGCACAGGGTTTCGTTAGTAAATAGTAGATGTCAGGAAAAAAAAAACAAGTTGGCCATCCCTGGTTTAGTCCATATAGCCCACCACTCTGGACTGGTACAGTTTGGCCTAGTTTCTAGATATGTTTATGTAAAATTCTCCTGGTTCATAAAACATTATATGTATGACAAATATTATCACAAATATAATTGATTGATCAACTTAATTCACTAAATATCGCCACTCATAAAGCAATTTGGATAGCCAATGATACAAACAATGATTACAAATCTTTACATTATCCTGCATCTGTACCTGTGACAGGGACAATCCAAAGTACTAGGGAGACTTTTACGCAGCAGTGGGAGAGAATGGGTTAAAAAACAAACTGCATAATTTTTGAGGACATCTCTTCAAGGCTAGATGAAATGAAGGTGATGATTTTGCTCACTAATGAAGGCCACCAATTATCTAGGACAGTTTCGAGGTACATTTGTGCATAGTTCAGATTAATAATTGTGTATATTGTTATGGCCTTGGTGGCAGGCGTGATTGGATTTTTGATGTCATCTCATGTTTTAGTAGTGCCACTCAATTGACTTAGTCATTGATGACTAGTACTAGACTTTAGGTCTCATAGTATAAAAGCTGAATTTTATATATGTTTCTTAGGCAACTACCAAAAGGTGTTTTCATAGCCAGACACTTTAGATAGTTCTTTCAATTTGTAATACATATTGAAGCTGCTAATTTCCAAGTCCATCATGCTTTATAGTTGCTGATAGCATGATGTTAGAGGCACATACAGGAAAATTTTAGCATTTTTTTTTTTTTTTTTTTTTTTTTTTATTGCTGTGAATGGCGAGACGAGCAAGCCGTTCGCCTGATGGTAAGCGATACGACCGCTCATAAACAGTAGCAACATTCCACTGCGCTCGCCATCCTGAGACATAAGATGTTAAGTCTCAATATGTCCAGTAGTTGCTCTGGCTACAATGTCCTTCAATCCGAAACACAACAGTGCATTTAAGCAGTGTTGTTTCACGGGAGAAATAGACATTGCGGTGGTACCTACCCAGATGGCCTCTCACATATGAGAGACCTACCACCAGTAAGCATTTATCATTGAATCATTGCATTGAAGGTCTGGTGGTCAAGGGCTCTTGGTCTGAAATTCATTGTAGGTACACCAATAGCTGATTATTTACATAGCTCATTTAAAACATCAAAAAACATTCTATAACAGTAGCATAAAAAATAAGTATCAATAAAAAAGATAGTCACAATTGACCTGGCAGAGGTTCGACTAAGCCCTGTGGTGTTTTTTTGGTTCTCTCTGGCGCTCTACAATACAAGAATAGTTCCGACATGGCTGTTAGCCGGCCTGTCGCAATCCGCGCGCCGAAGCTATTGTAGTATCGAACTTGGCTCAAAAAAAAAGATTAAAGGGAGTCAGTGCTGAATGAAGTCGGCGAATTCGACTCGTAAATATTTCGGTAGCATTCTTACCGATTAACGTATACGATGTACTACTTATGTGGCAAATTTTATTAAGTATTTAAGTAAATAAAAAATATAAATTAATTTCGAAGTCTTGATAAAGTACTTAGACCCTAAAATATTAATTTGCAAAACCCTCGAAATTTTTAGCCTTGAATCAGCCGAGAAATTCCAGAATCATAGAATCATAATCAAGCTTATCAATCTTTTATCCAAATATTTTCTACTTCACTATTAACAAACATTCATTAAAGTACAACATTTACTCCATTTTATCGACCTACATAGACCATAAGCAAATCAAGCACATAATAAGTGCAAGAAACCCTTTTAAATTCACGAAAAATATTTACAACCGATGATTGATAAGGGAATAGTTCGTTAAACTTGGATGTTAACTTTACATAACGCTGATAAGATTGTAACCAACTGCTTGCGATAACCAGTATGTTTTTTATAAATAAAAATACGTTAACACATGTGCTAGTACAGAATTCGCAACCGGATGTCTTAATTAAACAATTAGATGCTGTAGAATTTTGTCACACGAATTAATCTTTAATGTGAGGATGAATTTGAAATTATACAAAGAACTTGTTGAGACAACAAAATAGGTTGTATGATTATTTCTAGAAATTATGTTCAATCCCACTGCTGGGCTAAGGCCGCATTTATGTCCCTCGCTACTTGCGTTGTTTCATTGTTCTTTTACTTATTATTAATTTTTATATCACATATTATTCGGCGCATCGGCCGTCTCTTCCCAAGTCTTAATTATTAGTTTAAGAAGAGAAAAAAAAACAGTTGAACATACCTACAGATTTTAACTTAGTCCAGAATGCATTATCTCAACATGTATTTACTATTTTGAAACCAACAATCAATTGATAATATGACCAAGTCAAGCAATCTCCATTAACCAGAACATAAACTTTTGCACAAACCAATAAAACGTCAATGAACTGCATAAATCACTAGGGGCACGGCTGTTTTAATGCCAATGACTCAGGAGTGAGTAACGATGATGATGTTGACAGTGACGTCACCGCCGAAGATCGTGAAGCAGCCCACTCAGGAGGAGATCCTGTTCCAAGTGGCGCAGGCTGGTGAGACGGACAAGCCGTTCATCATCGAGTGTGAGGCCGAGGGAGAACCGGCGCCCAAGTACGTATGAATAATGATTTAAGACATATATTAAAACTATCCGACACATATACCACAGGTGTTCTTCTAAGATAGGACACACCGAGCGTTGAAGCTCGGTTGTACATTGTTGGTAAGCCTCATCAAAATATATGAAAAAATGTTGTAACACTAGTAGCTATTACAAAATCCATTAAATACAGTACATTAATACAGTTTCTGAGGCATTTATAGACTCGCCGTTGGCACTATACAGCGACAAGTCGAAGGATTGAAAGGCTGCATAGAGACACGGTTAAGATTCGAAGTGTTTGTCACTAAAGGTTGATTATTGAGAGAAATATGAACTCCCTTCGAGATAGTGGTATCACGTTAATGCATACTGTCATTCTCGGTATGATGTGGCCCTTATAGGGAATGTGTTTAGTTGTTTCATATTTGGTATAATATTACTAGTGACGGATGAAGACAGTGGGTTTTCTTCTGATTTTAGGCCGACATTAGGTGAAACATGTTAACATTATTTACATATATACATACATAAACTCACGCCTTGTTCCCAGAAGGGGTAGGCAGAGGTGCCAGGACACCCACATTTCGCCTTGTATGTTCCGTCCCACAATGTGATAGGTGGCGAGCCTATCGCCATATCGGGTACAAATTCCTGACTCTGGGCTGATAATGAATAGAAAAATCCAATATCACTTTGCCCAACCCGGGATTCGAACCCGAGACCTCAGCTTTGTAACCGTACCGTAGTACAACTACGCCACCGAGGCAGTAACATTATTTAATTTCAAAAAACTTTATTTCTTGAAGTCTTAGCGGAATATTCGACAGTTGATACGTAGTGTGGTTATTTTTCTTTCCTTTGGTAACTTTAATAAGGTTACGGCGGATATTGGGCTGTCACGGAAGGTTTTACTAATAGCGACGTTTAGGGTGTATACAACATTGAATAAACGTGTAATCGATTATAATCAAGTAATTAAAATTCGTGGCGTACCCTAATGAACTTTTACTAACTAATTTGCATATAACGTTTAATATCGTAACGGTAGATAAAGTTATTATAGTAGCCGAATCACGTGGCGTACATAGCTCGGTCGTAAACGATTTCATTGCGACTTTCATAGGTTGGGCTCGTGGATTTGATTCCTCGCATTTTTTGTGGTTATTTACAAATTTACAAAAATTGTAAAATAACTATGTAACCTTTCATACTATTTAATATTTTCCACTAAAATAGCCAATATTTATAAAAACAACATTTGTTGTTACATACATACATCAATTAACGCCTTTTTCCCAGAATTGATAGGTAGAGGTGCTGGTAACAACCCGTATAGCCACGTTTCATCTTGGGAGTTCCGTCCCACGATATTATAGGGGGCGAGTCTATCGCCATATCAGGCACACATTACTCACTCCGGGCTTATAGTTAATCGAAAATTCCACTATCATTTCGCCTAACCCGGGAATCGAAACTGAGACCTGAGCTTTGTAATCATAAATCATGTACAACTACGCCACCGAGGCAGTCAATAACAAATGTATCAATCACAAGACAATGGGTAATCAAATATTTGTTATAGGATTTCGACTATTTCCATAGCGAATTATTATATTTACATTTTTGGCAATAAAGCGCCGAGTATAAAATATACTACATCATACCTTAGCAAAATAATTGATATAACATTTTCTTCTTTATTCTGCCTATTTATTTATAATGTCCATTGCTTGGCACGTGTCTACGGTTACATAATGTTAGTCCTATTTCTAGGTAATGTGCAGTAGATATATAATTTATAAGTGCAGCGAACTCATTTTGGTCCTTTTAATTCGTTTGTGACCTACAAACATCCCATCAAAAACATCCTGTAAAAAAATTCCAAGTCTCGCAGCTCAGTTTTTCTACCGCAAAAAGTTGTGAGATCCATGTAATACCAAGTCGATTAATTTATTTAGTCCTTGATTAAGGGACGTTCTGTATAAAGTTATTACGTAAGTTATTATCATATCAATATTAAAAAATCTTTACGTTGAAAATAAATAGATCGACTTGGCCATCGCATGAAAACATAATGTATCGTACAATTTATGCATAATGCTACTGGCCAAGTCGATCTATTTATTTAAAACGTAAAGAATTTTTAATATTGATATGATAATAACTTACGTAATAACTTTATACAGAACGTCCCTTAATCAAGGACTAAATAAATTAATCGACTTGGTATTACATGGATCTCACAACTTTTTGCGGTAGAAAAACTGAGCTGCGAGACTTGGAATTTTTTTACAGGATGTTTTTGATGGGATCTCACGTCTTTTTGTAGAGTCCTACTTTATTCCTTTTCGGTACTTTTTATTTCTAGAATATATATAATAATTTTTCTTAAAGCCTCTGTCTTATGGTTTTTTCTTATTTTTGTAGGTATCAATTTATCACAAATATAGCGGATTTGATTATTAGTGTTCTTTCTTTCATGGTGATTGTTTTCGAGCTATTTAGTCTATTTATTTGCAAGGTTATCTTTGTCATGTTTTTCTTGAGGAATGTTGTACAGTTTAATGGGCTGAATACACCCTTTCCGTCTTTATAACCCCCTCCTGTTATGCCTCATATATAATATATATAGATACCAATCTACAACTATTATTCCATTATATACGGGTACAACGAATCATGAACTGCAAATGTATCTTTGTAATCCTATACATTTATATGAGATTACAAAGTTATTCACGCAGTTGGTGTATCTAGAAAACTAGACAGAAATTATGAAATGTTTGAATTTTTCCTTACTTTAGACACTAAACACTAATTATATTCTAAATTTGAAGGTTCTATGTCTGCTAGAAGTGCCTTAGACTTTTGATGATCGGTCAGTCAGTCAGTGAGTGACAAAATTGCGAAAGTTTGACAAGTTATAATTCTTAAACTACTGGTTCAAATTGAATGAAATTTTAAATATACCGTGTTTACACAAAGCCTAATTAGTTACTGAAAATTCAGGCTTCTTGCTTTAACTACAACGAAGTTATGGGGGGTTGAAAATGGTCTGAATTGCTTCGAGAAAAGGATAGTACGGCTGTGCCGCTTTTTAGCTCGACTTGGAGGGGGCACTGCCGTGCCCCCAGATAACGTAGTTTGACTCGGGTCGGAATCATTTATGTGAAATGTTAATTACTTGACGTCATTGCACTGGTTAGTGGTAACTCATCGTGCATATTTATCTCACTTATAAGGGTTTATATTAGACACTAATTAATATTAATGTTGTTGTTTAAGTATTTACTTATAATATTACAGAGCATGGCTTGTTCATGGCAAGTAAGGTGATAGTGTGCTAAATTCCGATTTAGCGCTATAGACCTATATTAAGGAAACTTTTATGAAAAGTCATGTAGTAAGAGCCTGTGTGAATTATGGATGATGGAGTAGATGATCAGTTGTGAAATAAGAGCTTCGGATTTGTTTAAGGCATAGAGACCAGGGTCCATTTACCGGTATTTAAAGGAAATCCTGGTAGTTTCTGATGTCCATGATACAAGACATCTCAAACTATAAAGCCGATATTATGTTTGATGAGAGTATATTTTACAATGTATATTACCTATTAAAACTAACCAGTGCTAGCGAAAAAAAAAAACAAAAGAGACATTCATATTTCATGTCATAGCTGCATCTCATTACTCAAATTCAGCGCGAGAACAAATAATTCGACCCAAAAATGTTATCAAAGAGAAATTTATGAGCGCGATGTCTAGACGACACAATTTTTCCTCTGTGTAAACAGGTCACTCGACAATGCGAGCTAACGACCACATGCAGTTCGCCTTTAATCTAGCTCTGCCATGGTTGCTCCGAATTGTATCGCATAACTCACGCAATTTGCCCCCAAATGCTGTGACAAATTGCTTGTTTCTTATTAGATACTTTTACTGGTGGTAGGTCTCTCATATGTGCGAGGCCATCTGGGTAGGTACCACCGCAATGTCTATTTCTCCCGTGAAACAACACTGCTTAAATGCACTGTTGTGTTTCGGATTGAAGGACATTGTAGCCAGAGCAACTACTGGACATATTGAGACGTAACATCTTATGTCTCAGGATGGCGAGCGCAGTGGAATATTTCTACTGTTTATGAGCGGTCGTATAGCTTACCATCAGGCAAACGGCTTGCTCGTCTCGCCATTCATTGCAATAAAAAAAAAAAAAAAAAAAAAGATAGTAATGTTTATAGTAAGTAGGTAATAGTCTGTGGGATTGATTATGTGTTGCGATTTGAGTTTCTTTTATATATTACTACCTGTGCCCGCAACTTCGTCCGCGTGGAATTTAACAAAAACTTTATTTTTCTAAAATTATTACCTGACAATAAAAGTCCCGTCAAAATCGGTCCAGCCATTTCAGAGATTAGCCGGAACAGACGGACAGACAAAAAAATTCTAAGATCATTTTCGTTACAGGTATCGTGTAGGTATATAACGATATCTAGTTGGATTTTTTTTATTTTCTCTTTACAAACAGACACTTCAATTTTATTTATATGTAAAGATGAAGATTGACAAAAATTAAATTAACTGAAATGAAAGTACCCATTACCTGCAGATGATTTGCAGTTGGAAGAAAGTTTAGGAAAAATGATTGGGCTAGTACATTAATACATTCAAAATCGTCAAACCTGTATCCCATAAGGACGATATACCGCCACTTTGTCCGATCCTCACATATTACTTTCGCTTCATCCACTTTCATCAAACTCTTCATGAATTCTCGTTGGTTCAGGGTACTCATGACCTGACCCTTGTTGAGGGTATCACCGATTTGGATAGTGTAGGTTCGGTAAGGTCGACCCTACCGACTCTTTCATCAACAATGGCTTTGTAAATTTGCCTGGTCAGTTTCTTTTCATCCATCTTCTCGACATTACCTAACCATCGTAATATTCCTTTGTCAATTCTCGTAATTAAAACCTCTCATCCACAGATCCAATCTACTGGGCTAGCATAGCAGAAAGGAATTATAGGAATTACTGATTGCACTCCAACTCTTAGTTTGAGATGGTGAGGTTCTGATTCTCACGTTAGACAGTAAATTAGGTTCGTTCAATTCAACAAGTTAATTAAGCTTGCTTGGATATTTCCAGCAATTGTCAATGACGGCGTGGTCGTATAATTTATTTTTTCATTCATTTCATAATTTATTTTTGCTGCAATGCCTCGTGAAAACTCTTTTCCAACATTTTTCTTTAGTTATTCGCTAAGTTTTTTACTTCACCGGATAAGATATATAACTACGTTAAGTAAGCTAGTTTGCAATTTTCCTCCCCGACCTAATAAGTGTACGAGTGGTGCGGAATAAGGTTATGTCGCCGGATGTATGGAGCCGTGAAGCTTAATTTGGTTTGTGGTGATCGAGATCCTTTGATATCGAGGACGTGCATTCATTGTTTTCTATGCTTGCACGTTTTAAAGGTCGCTTGTGACGATACTTGCACACCTTGTTTATGGGTTTCATTGGAAGAACTATATATCTCTTAGATTAATGTGTATTTACCAAGGTCCAGGAAATTCGCACAATCATTACTTGTTATTGCGTTGGTTGGTTGTCTTGGTTTCCTTATTGAAGAAAGCAATCATCATTATTAACCTCAGGATTTATATTGCTAAACATAGCTCTTTTCTTAACATATCCAGAACAACGTACATTATATATTGTGATCGATTATTATTGAAACTCTGTATTAGGGATGTAAATACTATTGTTGCGAATATCAAAATACTCATTATGCAAGTTTGCGGTGGCGGTTAGGAGTTCGCAGAATATATGACAGGCGTATTTAATTACGGATGTGTGTTTTGGGCTGAAGTGCTATTTTAGTATTTGAAATACATAATTAAAAGCGCGCTTTCTCAAATGATTCACAAAACTTAATCGTAAACATACAAAGAGATCTGTACGTAGGTTTGCAATAGTAAGAGCATTTATATACCTACTAATATTAATTCATAAACAATACTCCGAATTATTAATGACTCTTAAACTAAAATATAATGAAGAGCTAAGTTATTATTTTCATTCACATTTTCCTCCGTCGTCAGCCTGTTGTGAGTTTATGAATAATGTATGGATGAGTCAGCGCTGCGTCGCTGATGCGGTCATCTCGTCTCTCTAGAGACCTCGAAGGCACTCCATGGTTGTGTCACAGCGCATAACACTGTATAATACGCTATTTATAAGTCTTATGTGTTACTTGTGAATCTAGGCTATGTCGAGTTTTTCTGTATATTATGCAGTATTTTTGCATTTAAACCCGCTTTAATAGCAAAAGGGCGGTGTAATCGATAACACAGTTACACAGCTATACGCACAAAACACAGATTTGTGTGATCAGGCCTGGCCGACAAAACTGTTAATAAAACTAAATATAAACAATTTCGGATATGTTTTTTCAGCTACAGGCAGTCCACTGTTGAAAATAAGCCTCCCCCATGGATCGCTACATGGACCTGTTAGAAATGGCTTGCATCCAGTAACTTCCTGCGTCCTTAACCATGTCGTTCGTCCACCTTGTAGCATCCGACACTTTAATTGTATGAATTCGTCAGTAGAATATTTGTATTCATGATACATAACGATTTGACTTATGAATGGAATCGGACGGTCAAAATAAACGCACTGGGATTTCCGTTAAATGTTAACTTATTTTATGCTTTTGCTTTCAAGACTAGTATCCGACTTTAACTGCGTAAAATACACAATAATATTACATGAACAATTAAATGATTAGTAATTATAGTACAAAAAAACTGATAGTAATGTTAAATTAGTCACATCCAACAGGAAAGTCCTGGATAAATTAATTGATGCAAAATAAAAACATTATAAATCTATTATTATCCCATTGACCACATTCGCGGTTGACAGAATTATAAATAACATATTTTTAAAGTTGAAATAAATAGTTTACACAATAAGCAAGAAAATTTACTAGAATAAAGGGAAATTATAAAGTCTATTCCAACAATCGGCCTTAAATATTATTCAATGGAATGTCATTGTATTCCTTGAATTAAGGCATTTTGTGATTTACAAGATTTTCTAGACGAACAAAGTTTATGGGCCATCGTAGAGGACTGAAAGCCCTCTCGGGGCGGTAGACGTCATATAGGCGCCTTGTGAAGTAAAAAATATAATGCGATACGAGTATAACATAAATGAAAATCATGTGCCATCTTAAAAACGAAACGTAGAATTAGTAAAAATAAATGATCCGGGAACAGTTCGGTGGATGCAGACCTTTTTAACAGTCGTCAGAAATCTATATCACTGATGATGATTACGATGAAAACATGGTCATTAACAATCAGATGAAAAGTCGTATGGACAGGTGCTCAACCTTCTTCGTCCCTATTGATTAGTATTTGCCTAGTAGAGCACGCGTGATCTCATCGAACCGCCGACCTCGACATTAAGAGACCGACCCACTCCCAGCGCCGTTAGCGCCGTGCGGCTCACAAGTTATTTTAAATTCATGTCAATCATGTAAATCAGTAGACGAACACTTGAGGTGTTATTTCTGTCTAAAATTATCGATCGAAAACGAAGTCGTTATTAAAATTCAATATCCCAACGTTAGTTATTAATTATATTCATATTTTAGTCAAATTAAGTTTTGTATCATTTGAATTTGTTTCATTTGTAGATGTATTTTGGACGTAATTTTACAAATGTTAGTCATTCTGTCCTACCTTGGAAAATAATGCAAATAGGCAGGCTCGGCTTAGGTAGCATCTACTCTTTCACAGAAAACCGACGTTGTCAAAGGTTTAAGGTTTTAAGGCTTTTAAGATTTCTTCGATCGGTAAACAAGATTGCCATCTCTTCCTTCCTTCCGCCCTTACGCTTTCAATTTTCTTATCCGCTTTGGAAGCATTGCAATACAACTACGAAGATTTTAGTTTTCACTGTCTATTTTTGCCTTGTGAGCACGCCTTTTCGAAGGATCGTTAACAATCACCTATACTATAAACCTTGTCTTTGTATTTGTGGCGAACATTAATATCCGCGTTTCAGAATGTATCAAAATAACGGGGTGTAAGTGCTATTGAAGTTTATGCTACATTTACCACAAACAATCGCTTTGTATGCTATTTGTGTCTTATGATTCCCATATGTTTGTGTTGTAGGCAATAGTACATATTAACTAACGTGATAGCGGTTAGAACTAGGCATAAACTAGGGACTTGACCTAGAAATAAATAGCCTATCAGTGACTGAAATAGTCCTGAACTCATTATCGAATACCAACTGGTGACTAGTATAGTTAGCGGTTATTGGAAACAATGCTTGTTCTATAAAACACTGCGTCACAGGGTCCGCTATTTATATGTTAAAGGTTAGTTTCTTATCAAAAATCAATTATAATAATACAATGTGTGTGATCACCATCAACATCGTCTTCAGCCAAAAAGTTGTTTGCAGTTCAGGTGTCCAATTTTACGTACACGTAACTCTAGTAAGTTCTTGTTTAATGTACCCCATACAAGGACTAACTATGCTCGAAACACATTTATCTTTAGAGTATGTAATGAATATAATGAAAAGTTTTCTCATGTTGATGTATTTAAAGCCTCCCTCTTAAAGTTTAAAAAGGATATATCAGATTGTTTGTCGTTTTGATTTTAATTTTTGCTAATTTTCATATTGTTTTAATTTTTAGTAATCGGATTTTTTTCCTTTGATTTATTATTGGTTTTGGTATTTTATTTTTTCTAACTGTAAAACAAATTTTGTCTGTTTTTGATGTTGCGGTGTATTTAATATTTATTAGTGAAAACTTTACTGATCTATGTATTAGTTATATCATATCTAATGTTATATGTATTATTGTTGTACTGTTTGTTTTCCTTAAACAATAAAAAAAAAAAAATCCCTGCTGAACAACGCTAAACCACGCTCATATATTTTCATGAAAATTTACTGGAACAAAGACGACTTCCCGCAGTCTATATTTCATTTTAAATAGCTGTGCTGCTTTGAATACTCGTTAGAAGGTATTGAAACACTTATGAGAGTTAAACCAAATGGTGTGTGTATCCTGGGGCGTGAGGACTACGGTCCGGGGCAGCAGGATATGGGGAGCAAAATTGTTATCGTTTTTTTTATTATACAAAGGGCGCTAAAGCCCAAGGCATTAGAGGTTTAAGGCCGGAGACGAATGCTATACCGGTGCATTTTTTTAAATACGTTATTCAATAATACAAAGGTGCTTTTTCGTAATCCGTGCAAATATTACAAAATAAAAATACACAATTACAGCTATTGATACTGTAATTAAGATCGCTCTCTTTTACATCTAGGGAGTGAAATAGGATCCTCGAATTTTGGATGGAATGAATGACATTTTTATACGTGCTGACGAGTCTACAGGTTAAATTTAGTGTCTGCAAATCAGTGTATGCACTAGTTTCGTACGGCGCCCGCACGGGAAGTTATGATTCAAGCCGGTGCACTACATATAATTGTCTGTCCGCATGTCCGATTGTGTGAGTTCAATCAGAGCGTCCTGTACGTAATGACCCGCGGAGCTGAGATGTGGACGTCCACCGTGATGCATGATGCATCGTGGAAGTCGTTGAGGAGCAATGAAAATGTCCGGACGCCCGATATTGCACGTAGTTATTGATATAGGGAGATATTGGGATTAGCATTTGGAAAAGATTTACTTGAAGTGTATTGGAGAGATCGACGAAAAGTTTACGTTCGCAAATCGCATGTTGATAATGATGAACCTGGTATAAACAATTCTCTCAATTTATGGTAAAGAATTATTATCGCATGTCATTTGACTCAGTAATGAAATTACTGATAGATTTTTTAAATTTAGTTCATTATAGAAAAAAGTACCCTACAAGTTCACGAGTCTACCTTTTTCGATAACCGATCTTGCGGTACGACACAATATACTAGTCTCGTGAATCGATGGACCTTGTGATACGAGAAGTTGAGATTACATATAACAAGGGGACACAGGATAGGATGCCGCCCACCTCAACTGCTCGTAACAGATCACAGGAGTATAATGCGCAGAACAGAAGGTCGGGAACATTGTCTATGTTTTTGTTGTTGTTTATATTGATTTTACTCGTATTTCCAAATATGAATATCATATGAGGATCTGATTGGTCTACGAAACTTATACCTACGAAACGAAATAATAACGAACTACTATTTGTGTGTACGGGATATATTTATTCAGATCCGGTGCAAAAAATGTGTCGTAATATCTGATACACACGGCAATGTTATTATACCGTAGTATCTGGTTTATGGTCTTTATTGCGTTTTCTTACAATCCAATTTATGATTATTTGATTCCCGATCTTTCGTTATATCATCGGGCTGAAGAGGTATATGTTACCAAAAATAATAATTCCAGATCTTAAAATAAATTTAATCCGTTTTTGGTATGAATTATAAAAATAATATAAATAGCAGCAGATACAAATGCTTTTCAGGAACTATATGTACCTCGATTTTTTTTACAATAGACTGGTAACAACTGGGCTGGTTACATGCGTAACCCATATTGTCTTGATATAGTATGAAATTTGAGGAATGGCGTACATTTGCCTGTTGAGTAAGTAATTCATCTAATTTATGTGGAATAGTTCTGTCTCGGGTCAAATGAAACAAATATTGGCTTAATAATCATAGGTATAATTTCAATTATTTTTATACGTCTTTCGTCTTTCATGCAGTTCCTATTCCATTCTTCCGCACTTCAACATCGTAATAATTCATCCTCTCTTTCCATCTTAAGTACTTTCATTCATCCCTTTTACATAAACTAAGTTCCATAACGGTCAAACGTCTTACGTTCCATTCTACTCATCTTTCATCATAATATTCAAATCGTTCATATATTCCAATACGGTTTAATTCGTTTTCATAAAGGTATTTGTATCAGTATGCATTAGTTTATAATAGTCCGTTCCGTCTGCGGATCGTAAATAATAGGAAACATTCGTGCTTTATCTTTGAAAAGCAACCTTGAGTTGGCTCGGATATTTTTGCACGCATTTCCTTTCGTTAGTTTTATTTATCAAGCGTAACTTGGAAACAAAGTTAAATGATTTAAGCGGCGAGATATGAAGTATTTAAACATTTTATTCGGTGGTTCATTATATTGATTTGATTCGATTAAATGTGATGGTCCTGACTCCTGATAGACACAATAGAGATATGAAGTATTTGAACCTGTTATTCTATGGTTCACTATTCGATGTAATTATTATTAATGTGGTTGTCCTAATAGACGCCAAAAACATCAAAGTTAATCTTATCAAGAAGTTACTTGCGTCAATAAATCTCACTCCCTATTAATATATTTTTTACATTTCGTAAGGTTATTTTTTTAAACTATGACTTCATGACTGATAGGTACCAGTTACCAGCGAAACATTGTTGTTTTACAAAAAATGTTTACTTAGTTAATATCGGTATCTCTTACTCATAGGTCAAGGACAAATTGGCCTATATTATCTTCATTATGTTGATATTTATACAAAATGTTTGTCCAACAGGTACAGATGGATCAAAAACGGAAAACCATTCGAATACACGAGTTACGACAATAGAATCTCTCAGCAATCTGGCAGAGGAACCCTCGTGATCAGCAAGCCTAGAGACGAGGACCTCGGCCAGTACCAATGCTTCGCTTACAACGAGTGGGGTACTGCCGCTTCAAATTCCGTCTTCGTGCGGCGAGCCGAACTCAACTCTTTCAAAGAGACAGATGGACAGCAAGTCGTCAAGGCAGAGGAAGGCAAGCCCTTCAAGCTCACTTGCGAACCTCCAGATGGCCATCCGAAACCAAAAGTATACTGGATGTTACAAGGAGACCAGGGACAGTTAAAGACGATCAACAACTCTCGCATGACCTTAGACCCTGAGGGCAACCTCTGGTTCTCGAACGTGACGAGATTCGACGCCAGTGTCGACTACGCTTACATCTGCACAGCGAATTCTGTGTTTAGGAACGAGTACAAGTTTGGCAATAAGATCTACCTGGACGTCACCCAGACTGGTATATCTCCCACACTGAACAGACATGCTCCTGAAAGGCAATACACTACTAGGAAGATTGAGAAAGCGCTGAAAGGGAAGAAGGTGGAGCTGTACTGTATTTATGGTGGAACGTGAGTATTATTGGAAATTATTATAATTAAAAAATAATTAAATTGACCGTTTTCGTGTAGGTTAAATGAAAGTCGACTTCAATTTCAAGTCAAGCAGCACATTCTGTAGAAATTCTTTTAATTAGGAGAACGTGTTGCTTGAATTGGTTAGATTCTTTCGTACCATGTTTAATAGATCGTTTGCTCCTATCCTGTTTAGGCGCAAGGGTTCTGTTAGTGGCTTGAAGTCTAAAAATATAAATAATTGTGGTCTTCATATCCTTTATAACTAATGGATTGCTGTAGTTCGATACTGTGTGAAATAATTGTCTATTTCCGCAAACTCACGCGGATGTTGGATAAAAATATCCGCTACCGATATGCAATGTAGGCGTCATCGATCTAACTTATTGATTTTTTGCAAAAAAAAGTTTATGCTTCATTGACACAAATAGTCGAAACACAGTTTCTTTTTCGTTTTAGGATTGACTTCTTCATGAGTATCGATTGCGGTGAGATTAATTTCAAGCATGCAATAACTAGTACAATGTCCCTTACCCTTTTGTATTGTCACTGCGGCTAGTGTTAAATGCAGAGAGTTACTGTCTAGAATATAGATAGATTCGCATTTGACGAGATATCTAGTCATTCCCCCAAACCATCTGCTTAGTTATTTCCATAATTAAAAGTACCTTTACTAAAATGGCAACATTCTCTGATAGAATCAAAAATTACATACCGTTTATATAACTAAATATCTCGCTCAAAGATATTGCAGCCCACACAAATCTCAATGAAAAAAAGATTGATGTGTTAAGGGTAGTTGCTTGTTTGTTCTGGATAAGTCGTAAGTATCCTGTTAAAATTAAGTTGCACGCGGTTTATTTCCGTCGATGAATGTGCATCCAACATGTCATATCACATTAGTCACTTAGCCTTTACTCATGTGGCGACTTGTTTCAACTTTTAAACTGATTAGTGTTTGTGCTGAAGCCGTAATGACATTGGTTTTGTGTAGCGTTGAGGGATTTATCAAAGGTTCTTTGTTAGCCTGTTATTGAGAGATAACTGCGCAATTTGAATCAGTTTAATTACCGTAAAATAGGAAAAAATCTGATAGAATATATTTGCATACGTTAAACAAACAAGCATATGACTAACCTCATGGTAATTAATCCATAATGAAAGTAGTATTGCTTATTTGTAATACTACCTGTCTTTGAAAAAAAGATCAGAAATAGAGTGAGAGAAGGGAATGATGCGGCGAGTAACCAGTAGGTTACACAAGTTTTGGGTTAAGTGGCCCAGCATTTCAGTTTATTTTTAAGTAATTGTAATACTTCTTTATATATCTCAAATTGTATTGTTTAGCGAATTACATCTGTGCACGAAGTACTGTTAAAACTAAAAGTTTCCTCCCAGGCCTCTCCCTCAAATCGTGTGGAAGAAAGACGGTCACAACATCATCCCGTCAGCCAGCATCACGCAGGACAACTACGGCAAGACGCTGGTCATCAAGTACCCCACGTACGATGACCGCGGCACCTACACCTGTGAAGTCAGCAACGGCGTCGGCACCGCGCAGTCTTACTCCATACAGCTTAACATTGAAGGTGAGGACTATGTAAAGTGTAAAGTACTATCTGCCTTATCCAGCTTTGCGGGCGGCAGATATTCTTTTACAGCAGATCCAACAAAAAAAAAACGATATATAAATCTTGCTCTTGGATCAATGTCTATTTATGAAAACTGCATTAAAATCTGTTGCGTAGTTTAAAAGATTTAAGCTTTCATATGGACAGCGGAAAGTGACTTTATTTTATACTATGGGTTCGGATAGAATTCAGACTTGCAAATGTATCCAATGTCCTACCACCTTCAGAACAAACAAGTACCGCTCCTCTTTTTGCGTCGGGGGTTAAAACGGACTTATTTAACGCTACAGACGATGCTATAGGTATAATAAACGACTTCTAATGAGAGAGATTTAGCCCTTAGTTCACTTTGCTCGGCTAGTATGCATTTCAAGCTTTTACAAGATGTTTTGAGTCGTCGACATAATCATAGGTAAGGAACGTGTCACAGTTATGGGGAAAGGCGGGCAAGAAAATCCATTAGCGATAATTGTACTTTTTTTTGTGGAATATGTCTAAGATTGCTATTTAAAAATCGCTTACTGTAGCACGTTATAGAAATCTTTGCAGAAGACCTATTTTCAGTGAAAATATTCTACCTGATAACGATGGTTTTCTTGTAGCATTGTGTAATTTGGTGAACAAAAGTCTAGTTTTCTTCAATTGTGAAGGAGACTAGTATCCTATCGTGAATTATTTGTTCCGGGGTCGATATAATTATTGTCAGTATAAATAAAAATAAGGTTAAAGTAATGTTTTATACAGCATCTCTTATAAACGTACCAAGTTTAATTGCGCGTAAAATAAATGTTGGTACAAAACTACTCGGCGAGAAACAGGAATCCTTGAAAGTTGAAATGAATCCCGACTCGACTCGAAATGCAGGGTGAAAAGTAAAAACTGCGGATCTTCTGCGTCCGACGCAACGTCGGGAATATTAAATACTTTGCAAATAGAGTTATGATTTTTGTGAAGTTTGCTTCGGAAAAATTCTCATCGGAAATCACAAGGAATTTGAATGAACCTTATTACGTAATATAGCACTACGGAAAATGTAGACCCAAACATATTATTTCATGAACTTTAATTCAAATCTGTCTTATGCATTTAATATTATTTTTCTTCATTTACTCAAGACTAGATATAGAAATGAGAATATGTATGCTATTTGACAAAGACATCTGTATTTATTCACACAAAGAGATCGATGTCACGACCTGTTGTCTCGCTTAATTTTTCTTTCCGAAAGGAAATAGGATGCGACTTCAATATAAAATATTGAAGAATAAAGAAATTACTGTTTCACAAATCATGTTACGAATCTAAAAGCTCGAAGTGAAAACGGAAAACGAATTCGCCAAACCCACTGCTCTCGTAAAGTTAGCAAACAGAATCCTCAATCATATTTACATTCAATTCAATCGACACACGAAGAGCTCGCCAAACATAATTCCGAATATTTACTTTCCATGCATAAACTGGTAGATCATTTCAGTACTACGGATTCGGGTATAGCCTAGTATACCCGTCATTCCCGTACTGAACTCATTATTCAAAGTTCAAACTACTGACAATGCTCACGGCTGCACCTGCGTGAAAAAGTTTGTTTTACTGGTAGTAGGTTCCTCATATAGAGAGGCCGCCTGTCTAGTTACCACTGCAACGTCTATTTCTCCCGTAAAACAGCAGTGTAAATGTAATGTGTGTTCCGGTTTGTCAAATGTCAAAGTATCTGTTGGTCATATTGAGACACGTCTCAGGGTGGCTAGCGCAGTGAAATACCAAGCATTGCTTTGTAATTCATGATGATGTTTGGTTTTGCTACTGTCCATTAGCCGTCGTAACGCCTGTCATCATGGCTTTTTTTTATTACAATGAAAAATGTCTCGCTATTATATTTTTCCGGAATAAAAACACCCTATAGTATTTTTCGATAAATAGAACATTGAAATATTTTTTCAATTCGCACTAGCAGTTCAAACACGAAGTGAGATTACCGCGTTCAAACAAAAAATCTCTCCAGCTTCATATACTAGTATAGATGAACAGACATAGGCATAGTGGGTATACACTATACCCGTGGTGGCATATCGAGCCGCGTAGTAAAAACTCGAGCGCGTTTGCGAGCTGAAATTAAAATTTAAACGCCGCCGCAGTGTTATCTCATGCATGTTACATTGCAGTGGGGCGCTCTTCCACCACCCGCGATGTTCTATCGATATTGCTTGTTTAATATTCAGTTTAGCTTTCCTATAGTATTTTGTTATTTTGTATCGTTTATGTGAAATAAGTAGAAATATATTAGTAGGTACATCTTCAAAATTTGTGAAAAACACCCATATAATTTCAAGTATTAACTTAATATGTAAAGATGCTACGAAAATCTTTTCAACGTTCGCTGCCTCATAGTCTTCCCATGCGTCGATGTGATTTGGTTTTACATTTTATTCAAACACGATTGCTTTCTTTTGGCTCGCAGCCCGCCTTACGTCAGAATTTTTAAGCGGCTTATTTATTACCCCGAGGGGTATGTAATTTCGATGTATCGATCGAGTCGTTATAGGATTTCCAAGAAGCTATGGAGCATGACTATTTATAGATTCATAACAAGGTTATTCGGCATCATTTAAATGTTTATCAATGGTGCTTTACTTTGAGATTCACATTTAAATAAGTCTCTTAATTTGGAACTAACACCCATTATCCAAAAATTGTTTATCTTCTCATAACAGACTAAAATTATGAAATATGCTACTCTTACGAAGAAACTAAAAAGCTTTAAAGAGACGTCTAGAAATATTATATCTAGACGTCTCTTTCATCGTTTTCATTCATTCGCCATCCATCTTTGTCCATCTCATCTTACTGTATTTACAGTGTTAGGTAGTTATTGATGACAAAAGGTTTAATATTTGATGTATAAACTATTCCATTCAATTCCTCATCGCTTTACAGTAGATCTCAGCGCACCGAATAGTATCGCCAGTACAATACTCAATCACCCTTACGGCAGACGAGGCGGGTGTGCAAAAACTGGAACAAGCACTTTCAACTGCATCAAAAAGGGTCCGTCTGACTCACGGCTTGTAATGCGGGGACTAACTGTACCACTGTTATACCTCTATTGTTGCACCCTCCTCCCAATCTAGTCTACCCGACTTCGAAACATTTTTGCGTAGATTGGTTTTCGAAGTGTTGTGGTTTGGTCTATTCATAGGAGGTATTTTGATAGTTGTTTTTGAATTGTGGTTTGGTCCACCCGGGTAGGAAGGATTTTTTGATAGTTGTTTTATGAAGTGTTTTTTAGTTTGTACAATTGTTGGTTTGTGGAAGATGGATGAGCTTTTGGTAATTGTTTTGGAGCTTTTAGTTGTAGTGGGCTTTAGTTTGAATGTCAATTGTCTAGTTTGTTGGTGCAATAGTAATATGCCCCTTTGTGTTTTGAAGCTTTAAGCGATGGAATTGGTTAATTTTCTGTTTTTAGTCTGTCTTTATTACAAAATCGTTTTAGTTAATGAAATGTACAATAAGAGAAGCTGGATAATTTCTATTTATTAAAAAATCTATGCCAAATGATGGCTTGTAAGAAGCCTAGTCAGTTTGTGTCTTAAAATATATGTGCTTTATCGAACTAACACTACTATAACAAAGTAAGTTTACATTTGACTTTTTTTTTTTTTTTTTTTTTTTTTATAATGGCCTGGCATAGTGGCGGCATTGCACCTGATGGAAAGTGTCAATGCCGCCCAGGCAGAGTATCCATTGGCATCGGACGGCAGTCACATGCCAATGGAAACAATTATGCCGGCCTGCTTAGGTGCCTCTTCACACCACGGCGGAAGGACCCGGGATTGTAGGAAGGAGGGAACACGTGCGCCGGCAAACAATTCCACAGCCTGACGGTGCGGCACAGAAACGAATTTGAGAACCGTTTGGTTCGCGCCGGGATGGTGTGGACCGTCAAGCTATGGCTTCGCAAGCCAGCACGCGTGGTTCTGGTTAGGAATGGAGAGGAGGGGAGCAAGTTGAACAATTCCTCAGAGCACTCACCGTGATACAGGCGGTAGAACACGCTTAGAGAGGCGACATCTCTCCGGAGTTGTAGCGACTCCAAGTTGCTCGTAACGTCTGCATCATTCACAATGCGGATGGCCCGCCGCTGCAATCCATCCAAGGCATCGAGCAGGTACTGGGCGGATCCATCCCAGAGGTGCGAGCAATACTCCATACCCGGCCGGACCTGCGCTTTATATAAGCGGCAAAGCTGACCGGGCGTGAAAAACCGACGCACTCTGTTCAGGACTCCAACCCTGCGTGATGTGGCAGATATTACGCCCTCGATGTGATTCCTTGGATTGAGATCACAGCGGATATCCATACCAAGGATACACAGGTCATTCCGCACTGAGAGGGGAGTACCCTGAAGAATGGGGAGGGGAGAGAACGGGGATTTTTTGCACGTGAACGCACACACCTGGGTTTTCCTGGCATTGAACTCAACCATATTCCTGGAACCCCATGTAGAAATGAGATCCAAGGTCCGGTTGAGCTCAATGACAAGATCTTCGCGTCCCTTCACAGTTTCGACACGGCAACCTGGAGGCCCGCAGTGGTATCGCCCATGAACCGTGCTGTCATCTGCATAGCAATGAATGTTGCCAAGCGACAACATGTCATTGATATGCAGAATAAACAAGGTGGGCGACAGCACCGAGCCCTGAGGAACTCCGGCATTTACCGACATGAGCGCCGAAGCGTGTCCGTCTACGACTACACGTATTCTACGCCCATGCAGAAAGCCGGAAATCCACGAACACAGGTTGCCGGGTAGACCGTATGCCGGAAGCTTGGACAGAAGACCACGGTGCCAGACCCTATCAAACGCCTTGGCAATGTCGAGGCTCACAGCAAGAGCCTCGCCACGCCGGTCTATCGCCTCACCCCAGCGATGCAGGACAAACGCTAGAAGATCACCCGTCGATCGATTATGACGGAATCCGTATTGTCGGTCACTTATTTATTGTCGGTCTTGTATGTTGAGTTCTTTATTTTTAATTCTTTATTCTAAATTATTTATTCATAACTGACTTACGTTTTGGGAAACCCGACTTTATCCGTTATCTGAGGGGGAATAGGGCCTGGATCGGTAGAGCCGAAATCACGGGGGGTCGCCGATCGATCGGAGAAGTACCTTTTGGATAGATATTAATAATGCGCTGAAAATTACACGGGGTATATTCACATTTAGGGCATACTGGAGATAAGATTCAGTAACACAATTAAAAAATTCAATGCCACGAAACTACTGGACGTACACGCGCCGGTCTAGAAACGTGCTTGACAGGAACGACCTGCTTCGACAATGTTTTCACTTGCAAGTAGGTCAGTGACTATCTGAACAAGTTCACCTATTCATTCCAAATCTTTCTTCCAACTATCCTAGAAACCCGTACGGCGGAAAATAGACTTAAATCGAAATTGACTCGATCCCAATCCACTCCAATACTAATGTAATGACGACAATAAATATTTCGACAATGACACTCTTAATGAATTCGGTACCATACATCCCAAATTATATAGAGCGAATTTGTCGCGGGTCCGTTTGATGGTGCATATTGGTAGTGCGCTACATACAGCCAACAATAAAGGTAACATTGTGCCATAAAGGGCCAGTGCGTACGAGTTAGCAGTTTTGGCGCTTCCTACCGCCGAGCCTTAACGACGCTTGGACAGTCTCCAAACGGGACGGTTCGGTAATTGGTTGTAGGAAATCAGTCATAACGCTATGTACGGGTTAATGATATGCCATTATGGAAACGACGACTCTTTAATTTAAATTATAAAATTTACAAGCTGTGCTTATTTGCGTTTAAGCGTCCAAGTGAAGGGTATGGTGTACTTTAGGACTATTTTAAGTTGCTTGTTATTGTTAGCCACCAAAATAGCGTTAATTCAGATCACTAAAACGAATGGTTAGACTATTGTCTGAATGACTAGTACACATATAAGGTTTTTGATTATGCTTAGTTCTATGTGAACATCTAAAAAGACTTCAAAGTATTAATTGAAGCACCGAAAGGTGCATTTTGGTTCCCAGATGAAAGTTTCGCCTTGGCTCCATGTATACAGGAAATTTTAACAACGCTAGTTATGTTCAACGTTAATCTTTTATTGCTTGATAAATACCAACAATATTGAACCAAGTGCGTATGAAGAAAATAAATACACATAAAACGTAGCAGTAAACCAGTAATTAAGCTATTATATTTTTTACGGTAATATTAAGCTAAGAATGGAGCAACATAAAAACATAATGAAAAAATACGCGCCCACTGTGAAATTCTGTGAATTCTTTAGATATTTGCTGAGCGCGTAAAATTCGGCATTTATGATAATCACTTATATTAAAATGATTTCACGGCGTTTGTATTAAGTCAGTCTGTTGTTAATCTGATATCCGTGGGAGTTTTATCTTCTCAATATTTCCTTATTTCAGGTGTTTAATGGCTATCGACTTGGTCCTTCGTCTAATACTCATTTCGTATGATAATAAATAGGAAAGCTTAAATCCCATTTCATAGAATGGCTCTGAAAATTCAATAGCTCTGATCAAGTGCAGTGCAATCACTGTCCTAAATCAGATTAAAACTAAAAACATTTATATCGCGTTATCCCTTGATTAAAAAACAAATATTACGAAACTTAATGCTGCATTCTATTCATTAACGAAGGTATAAACCAAACAAACCCTTCCTAAAACCCCATACAAATATTTTGATAAAACAATCAGTTAATTGTTTCCAAAGAAAGAAAGGCCTGTAGGGGTGTGTCGCAATTTGCGCGGTCACGCGAATAATGCGTTGTTACACGTGGCACGATAAAGGTTTTATAGCGCCGTGACCCACGCCAAAATACACGCGGTAAACGTGCCCCTACTTTACGCAGGGAAAATTGAGAGCTTGAAGGATGGAGAAATATGTGAGAATTTAGGTATGTGTCCTTGCTATGGTATGAGATATCAGGCTTATCAATGTTTCAAAATTGTCTAACATACATGATAATTTAAGGATTCTAAGGATGTTTTTAAGTGTAGGAGTATGTAATATCTTCCAAACATAAGATCTGCGCAGTCGCGCATATAAATGCGCTAGGCACATGGCAACAAATAGACGATTTTTTATACACGCCATGACCCGTGTCGAAATATACGCATAAACGTACGTTTACTAAAGCCAGAAATAAAAAAAAAACAGTTAGGGAAAATTGAGAGGTTGCGAGAGGGCGAAATATGCGAGAGTTTATTATAGAACTCTTTGTCAAAGTCTCAGATATTTTGCTAAGGACTCAGGTTTAAAAGTTATCTTATATACTTATGTTTTATGGCGTTGTAAGGTATGTGTAGGAATGGGTAACCAAACATCCAATATTTGTCCAACCCGCGAACAAATTCAGTGTTACACGTGGCAACAAAAATCCACCGTGACCCGCACCAAAATAAACGCGGTCGGAAAACGTATCCCCGCACCCTACGCAGGGAGAATAGAGAGGTTGCAAGAGGAAAAGACTTGTGTCAGGTTAGATTGCATGTAGCCAACGATTGACGTATTTGGCTAGGAAGGAATTGTGTTACTTTGATGATATTCTGAGGACGTCGTAAAATATGTTGAAAGGAGTATGAAAAGGAAAAAATCTAACTCATGTTACGATTTTAAATTGTAAATATCGAAACAAAAATGCTGTGATTCTTTTTCATGACCTTAAAACTCAGACCGCTTGTGCCATCGCTAAGTCGTAACACCTAATTTTAGTACACGAAATATGCAATAAAAAGTACAGTTTATACAATGAACACTATTTGATCGGGTCGCGTGATAGAAAAACAAGCGGGTAGCAATTGTGAAAACTGCTAAACGACCCACATGGCCTCTGTGTGACCTGATCGATGCATTGACAATCATCTAAGCGACCTCTAGGCGTTTCTGTAGCCTATATTTCACGAACTAAATGGGCATGTTAAGGACATGCTTGTTGCGATGTCGTATTTAGAGAGCGAGAGATCGTGATGAGATGAAAAGTAACATATCCAAACTTTGAAAGTTGCAGATGTGAGCCAACAGATAAAATAAATTGCAATCCCTATCCTTGGAGTATTTCTCCTCCAAGATAAGCTGTTGCTGGCTTCTTAAGAAAAATCGTTAGAAAAAGAATTGTTTAATTTCAAAAATTTGAAATTCTCTTATCATAAATCCATCTAAAGGGTGTTTGTAAGAAATCGCCTAGACTTTAGAGCGATAAAACCGCCATCTGTACCTTATTGTAGTTTCAAGTTTTTTTTTTTCTTTTTTTGTGTGCAGTTAAGATTAAATAAATGTGATTCTTTTCAAGATACGAAATATTCACAAATTTCTAAAGATCTTTTAGCCAGTTAAACGTGTAGGAATAAAATGTTTCAGCGTTTTATTTTATCCACAATTCAGTCAGACCTTGTGTTAGATGACTCATACTAATATTTATTCCGGCGTCGTGAAATATTCAAGGGATCGCTACGAAGAACGCCTGAAACTCGTGACTCACTTTCATGCGCACAATTGAACTGAATTTTGTATTTACTCACAATATTAACTTATTAAGTCTTTATCTTTTGTGCTAGCGTAAATAGGCTGTGAATCATTAAGCTCTGAGTTTGGTACTTACCTAAAATATGCGCATATATGACTATGCGCATTGTTTTAAGTTATATGCACCCGTTAATAAATAATGTTTTTACGCATAGGGTTATAAACGAGTCAGTGAGCGAATGTTTTATGTAAACATAAATAATACTTGCGTCTATAGGATAAAAATATGATATCATCATTCAATACCAATCGAATTCAACCAAATAATGTATATGGCATGAATTGAATTTAGGTATTTGCAAGATATTTCAACAAAAAGTAATATTTTTCGTCCCACGATCGCGATAGTTTTATCATCAATTATACACAGAGAAAATAATATTTTCTTATATCCACAGCATCACCATTCTTCACGGTGGAACCCGAAGTGCAGAACCTGGCTGAAGGCGAGAGCGCGGTAATCCGTTGCGAGGCTGGTGGTACGCCTGTGCCCAAGATCACGTGGATCCACAACGGCAAGCCCATAGAGCAGGCCGAACCCAACCCGCGCCGCCAGGTCACCGCCAACTCCATCATCATCACGGACCTGGTGAAGAAGGACACCGGAAACTACGGCTGCAACGCTACCAGCTCCATCGGATACGTGTACAAGGACGTCTATATCAACGTTCAATGTGAGTACTTAGATGTAGGTTTTTAGTTTATTTTAAATTATACGGAGAGGATAAAGATTTATGAGTCACTTTTACTTCTATAATTGCTAGTTTTGGAGGGTGTATCGACGTGAGTTTTAAGGAGTTGGGCAGCAGTTGTTACCATGACACAGCTGACCATAGTATATTTTTGGTCCCCCGGCAAAGTACAAAACGGATAACCATCACCTATCGACTTGTAAAAAAAGTACTTGTTGGGGTTTTGAGGACTGGTCTACTCAAATTGTTTTTAATTCTATGACTGAACGGGTTGAGTTGTCGATCATGATTTTTTGGTGTTTCTTCGGAATGTGTTTATGAGGTATGCAACATGTTCACAGCATATTTCTGGACTTAAATGCCTGACTATGCTAATAATTAATCAAAATGTTGAACCAGAAAACATAAGCAAACTGGTGTCATTAAGTTGAAACAGAAAACAGGTTCTAAAACAAATCTCAACCACTGGTGTTATTTACTAGAAATAAATGAGTAATAGGGTCATCTATAAAATTAAACTCAATATAATACCCATCGGGGAGATAATTCAATGAGTCATTCGATCCATCACTGTGACATCCATTATGTACAAATCAGAATACATAGGGGTATAACTCATCACGGTAATCAATGGTATACAATGTCGTTTAATTGTGATAATAAATTATTAACACTAGTGCGCTCGAAAATAATTAAAGAACGGGTTTTATTAAATTAGTAATTGCCATAATTTTGAATAATATTTGTCGTACAAATAATAATTGTGTTAAAGATTTCTTAAATACCACTTTTGGAATAAGGGCAAATATTGTATACGGGAGGAAAAATAACTATTATAGATTTTTTTTACGAAACACCCGTAGATGTCTGAAAGTAATTATTATATCAAGATACAGTTTTTTTAAGCAGTGTGGTATTTGATACTGTCATATCTTAATTGGTTTATGATTGTGTATCTGTATCTGTCTGTATCTGTATCAGCTCATATACGTCCCACTGCAGGGCACGGGCCTCCTCTACAATCGACAGTACGACTGAGAGTGGTTAGGCCATATAGTCCACCACGCTGGCCTAGTGCGTGTTGGCGGACTTACATACCATAGAAATTTTTATAAATCGCTATGATATGCAGGTTTCCTCACGATGTTTTCCTTCACCGTTTTAGTGCGTGGTGATTGACTATCAATACACACATGACTCCGAAAAGTCAGAGGTGTGCCCTGGGATTCGAACCCGCGACCACCGTGAACATGTTGGCAGTCGCGTCTAGTCCGTTTACCAACAGGCCACCACGCACTTGATTGATTGATTGATTTGATGATTGTGTATCCAATCGAAAATTAATGTTACCATACAACTCTTTTATCTTTTTGGAGGAAATAAATCCTCCAACCGTATTTTTAAACGTGATGGGGTCAGTTGGCGCCAAACTGCTGTACTGCAATGTTTATTGGGTCGACGGCCAACTATAAAGAAAATGGGTTATGGGCTAATGTGATTTTATAGCTTCCTAATGTTCTTGGAAACCATTTCTATATAGACCGCGTGTTGCGCAATGAGCAAATCCTTATCTGCATTACTTGAAGAAAAAACGGCAATAATTTCATGAATTTGTTTTCGGAAAAATAATCTTATAACCTGGGGCTTACATTATGTATATATGTATGTTGAAGACTACGGTTTTTGGTAGAGCCTATAATTGTTATGAATTACAGTTTTGCTATTCATTAGTTCTTACATGCCGGCAATGAGTTCTGAGACTATGTTCTTATGATCAAACCGTGTGTAGATTTAGGTGACCACGGGTCTAAAAATCTCTAGCTTTTCAGATTCCCATGATACAAGACACGAATCACATTTTCGGAATTATTTTTTTCGTTTAACTTTCTTGCCTTTTATATTTTAACGACCTTAAATGACCTAGGTGTTTTGTTTATAGAACCTCGCATAATATCAAGAATACACGTGGGTTGAATATAATTTCTACGAGTTTCTGATGCAGTCATATTGCGTGGTGATTTTGAAAATAATACGCTACATTATTTACATTTAAACTGATATCATTAATTATATTATACATATGGAAATTATCCAAGTTTTTAGTAAGTTCAAATGGCATAATAATGATTGAACCAAAAAATCAGTCGCAGGACAACGTAGTACTTACTACTTAGGGACATATTCTTCATGGGAACGTATTTGTAGAAACAATGTTTTGTTTTTATTGTAATAGTTCATTAAGTATACGAAAGTATTCTTGACATTCTACGTAGAAATGTTCGAGTCTTAAATTCCACACACCAGTAATTATGGCTTCAATAAATATATTTAATTAGTTTTACGCTATAGCGAAAATCGCAAATACATGTTCCATTTAATTTAATTTAAGGGTATCGATTCAACTTCTGCTCTACAAATCACTGATAGTCGACTTCTATGTACTTCCACATATATCATACGCAGCACTGCGATATCTTCTTTCACGAAATCAAATGTAAAGCAAGTATTGTAAAGGCTAAACTCGAGATTCAAGGACATAACCAATCACTATTCATGTCTTAGTGCAATAAAAAGGCAAGAAGCTTTAGTACTAAGACTCATCAGCAAACAAACAAATGTTCCTCGGTCCTTATACAGCACAAACAGTTGTCCGATTGTAAGTCGGCGCCGTAGCCGTCGGTTATACGCACAATTGGCCGCGCGAAACAAAGGCACGTAACAATGTGCATATTTATGGTAATCGTGTGTGCACGGTTTTAATTCGCCCCCGGGCCTCGTCGCGACAATACTTTTATTGGGAAACTACGAAGCTCCACTTACATAGCGCATTAACGTCACTCACAGTTAATTATCACAAAAGCACTCCTGTTAATCAGCAAAATTAAAAGCGACTTTAAAGGGTTGGATTAGAGTCGAAGATTTGAGAGTTAAGGTTAAAGATGAAGTAAATAAAGCCATATTTTATGCATTTAATTTGAGACACTGACGCGGTGACAAATTGGAGTTTCATGGGCTTGAATTATTCATCCCATGCATTGCATTAAATTGTATCATTTTTCATAATGTGTGGTCAAGAAGTAGAAAAAGAAAAGAACATTACACATTTGGACGTTAATTTTGATGATGAAATCTTATCAGAATTACGGATTTTTTGTTGATTTGCGACGCCATTTCCTAAACTTTTTCTTGCGTATCATTGTTGATTTTTGAGCAAATAATACCTCACAAAACTTTAGTAGTCGGATGTTGCAGAAAATCAGCTTACATGCCAGCATATTTGCCACAAAGCCGGTTACACTTGTACAATCATCGAAAAACAAAACACTAGCTATCCATATGTATACCTTTTATTCAAGGTCCTTTTATTAATTTTCCCTATTCACACACTACGAACGATGAATTTCGGTGTGATAGTCGAGCCGTGGCCGCGCTTGTTGAATGTTGCCTGATTAAGTTGTTAAGTACCGTTGCTAGTGGATCGCTGGACAAGCTAGAGGTAAACATCGTGCCCCGGGCTCGAATGACGCGTTAATTCTTCAATCCAAGTTATAATATAAGTGAGGAACATACTGTTAGATAGTTTATTATAGGTTCGTGTAAGGAGGGGTGATGATGGGTAAATATGTGTTCGTTCTATAGTTTAAGCTATAGGAAGTCGACTGCTGAACATAGACCTCCCCCAATGATTCCAACAGTCCAATGTGGTATGTCTTGGGATTTAAAATAAAAAAAACGCGATTAAAACAGTTATTCCGATGAAAGTTCCTGAAAATATGTTTCTGCTTTACTTACCGCGAACGTTTTAGTTTTCTTACTGGGTGTAATCAACCCTCACTTTTGTCTGAAAGAGTTGACGAGTGTGGCTTACAAGCGGTGAAATTTGTTTTAATAAATCTAGTCATATTCTAATACTAATTTTGGAATCAAAATCATTACGAGTTGGTGCATCAGGGAATAATACCTAGAATCTTATGATTCATACATATTATATTGTTATACCTAAAAATGCTAGCACTAGTTCGATTAATAATCATTAATTGTAAATCGCAGATTACTTTAAAAATAACTTGTTTAATATCTTGAAAGCTGTATTTGTAGTATACAACAATCGAAATTATTAATTTTCTATCCCATTCTATATTGTAAATAACAATCACTTCGCCAGTAAGTTTCATTTCCGTAAGCGCGTTCCATTAGCAACAGCAACATTACCTGTGTAGATTGAAGCAAGCGTTGTATATTGTGAGACGCTATTCCCTAATGTTTTCACCATCCCGCCTCCGTTGACAGGACGGCGCGGAGATGAACGGAGTCACATGGTTAGGGTTTCCAGATTAAAAATCGAATATCCATAGTATTTCTTTTTATTGTAGTTAATGGCGAGACGAGCATACTATTCGCCTGATGGTAACTGATACGACCGCTCATAGATAGTAGCAAATTCAACTGCACCATGAATTACGAAACTATGCTTGGCATTCCTTTGCACTCGCCATCCTGAAACACAAGAATACATCAGCGCAAAACACTGCTGTTTGGCGGTAGAAGTAAATTCCGAACATTTGATGAAAAAAATAATCTTTTTTTTTAAATAATATTGTAATACATCATGCACGTGAATAACCAATTTTCTTATTAGTTTCTGTGATATACGGGAAAAGGTTCTTTACTTTAATTATAGAAATTTAGAATTCACTCCGTATTCCGGAAAACGACCTAAATTAACGTAAATGTGAGGGAAAATCAAGACTATGGCAACCCTACACGTGGTTCATACGGAAGTGTATGCACAGATTTGTTTACTCAACACTGGCGCACGAGACACAAGTGTTAGTTCTACAAACAAACGCTTACACTTTACTGCTATATTTAGGACTTTAAAATTGCGCGAAGCTTCCCATTGATTTTGGAAGTCGTATTGTGTGTAATTCTAGTCTGGTATTTGTAAGGTCTCTGATGTTGGGAAGCAATTAAATTGTGTTTTATTTGTCATAACAGTCGCTTAGGTTTAGGGTTGTAGTGTAAGCACATTGAGAACAAAATTTCCTAGTGATTATACTACTAACGTCCAGTCTGATACAAATCCTACAGGGGTTTCTAAACATGGTCGATTCTATGTTTACCATATTGACATATTAAGATAACTGACCACCCGCTTGGGAATTTAATTTACAGTCACAGCTTCCAGAATGTCCATGAAAATTTACATTTTTATTGTAAAAATCTATAATGCAAATAAATTGAGTATATTCTCTTCCCAATCTTTCTAAATCGTAATTTGGAAATACCATAAATCACTTTTCTCACTGAACAAATACAATGAAAAGAAAATATCGTATAAATGCATGAAGCGTCAGACAGCGTCATTCATACAGGTATCATTATACATCCCAGAATAGTATCAATTGCACAAAATGCGTAAAGTGCAGTGACACCGCAACGTATCCTTGCGATACATAAGATTCATGTTCTGTGTTGCGCAATGCGTATGATTTCATCCGATTCACTTGTAGGTCGCGCGGCTGTCTGTCTAGTGTCTTATAAAATCGATACCGCGACACTCGGTAGACTGTTTGAACAAGGATAGTGTTTCTCTAGGACCGATACAAATATTACTCTGTGAAATTGAAATTTGTTTGTAACGAGATTTTTGGAATTAGAACCAAATCTGTGTCCAGCGGATGACGGAGATTTAGAAAAAAAATTATGCGCATTAAAAGAAAATATGCTAAATTTAATTAACAATAGGCTCATCCTTTATTCATATGCTATCTTTATAACAATGGCTCAAGTTAATCATACAATATAATTGTTGAAATGAAATATTTGCGTCGTCATTCTTGGAGTATACATTATATACTGTTCCTATACAAACTCTGTACCTGCAAAGTTATGTAATAAAAATATTTTCTAGTACAGCTATGTATCTTAAAATTGTCGTCCTGATATTCCGTGAAAATAACTTCATTCTTCTCTGGGACCTTATCTAACGTCTTGTCGAATTGGCGCTATGTTTTTAGCTGCAAACAAGATTTAGCTGATAAATTCTTAACACATCGTCAGCCCGATGTTTTCCTTATTACAATATTATTTATGTTCAAGTAACGCTACTGACCTAACTACCATAAAAGTGTATTTGTTCCAGACAATAGGAAATGAGCTTAGAGTGCAACGGAAGAGAATGGGGTTAAGGAGATTACTGTAATCCAATATTCCTCCCATTTCATTTGCAAGCGTAGCAACTCTCATTTAATCGGAACTCGAGTTTCCTTGGCACTAGTTTTTGGACCGCACACAACATGCCATTAAATTGTCGTTTCAGTTAATTGAAAAAAAAAAAAGGTTTTACAGTGCATTATTCGCCGTCGCCATGCGAATGTCCCACATTCAAGTTAGCTTCCCCATTAATCACTGTATTACGTCACAAAATTCGTGTGCAGCGTCTAAAACGCATTAAGTTGTACATTAATCAGACACTGCATTCCCGCAAGGACGGATCGAGGGCACCGGGCAGAAGTTTTTATGCCCTAGTGTTATTGGCACGCTCGACGACCTAGAAATTTATAGCAGAGAGCCGTAAACGAGAGGTCTAGAGATCGCATTGAGTGCCGCAGCCTTGGCCAGATTAGCGCGGAAAGCTATCGATTTTGTACCATTTCGCATAATTGACTTGTGTGGAATTTAATGTTTTCACTACAGTTGTTTTATCGCTTTATTTAAAATCGTCGTGGAACCTGTTTGTACTCGATTGAAAATTTGAAAACTTTCCAAGTTTCTACAGTTTATATCCTCGGTTGGTTAAATTGAATTTAGTCAATTTTAATATTTTACTTAATGCAACCATATATATACCATATATATCTATAGGATTTGAAATAATTATGGTATTTATTATTGGATGTCAAATATAATAACTATTTAAAATTGTTTCTATCATTATGGTAGCTATTATAGTGTTTGAAATTTGTTTGAAAAATATGATAATTTATCGATTTTTATGTTACAATCACACGTGTCCTTTGATGTGCGGAGCTCTACATATTATCGATTAGAATTCTGCCGCTTTCCGTACCTGATAAAACCCGCTGCTTTCGTAAAATAAGCGTTACTTATTTCCGCAGAATTAAAATTTATTTTCAGTTTAAAATAAACTCATATTCGGGAGTACTGGAACATATTCCCATGCGACAAAGTGTCGCGTGGTCCCACCCTTGACCCAATACCGCTCGCAAGGCAATACGTCAGAGACGTGCCCAATCATACTGGTACTGGGAATCGGCCAAACGTTTGATCACTTGAACCTTCATGTAATGGGTTAAAATGCCTGCAGTAATGGTAGTGTTTGACCTCTTGATTGAGCAGTTGATCGAATTGAATCATTGTCAAAAAAGTTTTTATAAATTGACGATGAAAAATGAAATATATGAGATTGTAAATTGATGTTCGAAGATCATTGGCTGCTGCATTCATGCATCATTGTGTGCAGAACTAATATATATCATCTTTATAATGTGTTAACTATACACACTTTTAGAATGGTCCTGATGTCCGGCATTTGGTATTTAACCTGATTACCATATTGACAGGTCATGGTTATAATTATGTGACCACTAGGCGTGAGTTCCCCTCATAGTACAACCCGACTCGGTTGACGTATAGAATTTGATTAATGACCGGAAAAGTCCTTTCAAAGCTTTTCTATATTTTCTGATTGCTAATGATAAATGGCAGAAACGCGGATCGCCACTTTAATGCACTGTTTCAAACGCGGACTGTTCGCGATCGCTATTTTTATCTGAACCTACATCAATTCTGTTGGTGTGTGATTTAATAAATAAACAAATTCTCATTTATTCATAAAAACATATCAGCTTATGTGTATCCTGTTTTACAAGGGTATTGACATAGAGGTGACTTTATGTCATACTGGCCTAGTGCAGTTTTCTTATCAGCAATTGATTCATGAAAACGGCTCTTTAAGAACCCTTATTTAGGTTAATAAGAGACATCCATCATAATTCTGCAAGAAATCATAATCAACCCACTGCACAAGATTATCTAACACCTCCTACGTTTGTTGCGTCCGTTTTGCGCTAATCTTTAATCCAAGTATTTCCAAGATAGATCACGAGTCACAACACTGATCCCCTAAGATTATACCGACGGATTCAGAAAACAAAACCGTTTACCTTCTAAAATAACACCGATTCATTCTAAGAATTTTCATTATAACAGCCACAAAAGGTATCCAATTTACTTTTATAATCAAAAATATATCTTGTACACCATTTCAAGCAAGTAAAATATGTTTATCTAAAACTTTCTTGTAATAGAAATCGTGTTAAAACCTTACCTGCCTAAAACCTATCAATCTCAAATAATGGCTGATATCAAAATATCACTATCTCTGTTAAGCCAAGTATTAAAGAGAGTGTAATGTTGAGACAGCTCGTCTCGGCCGTGGTTTTAGATGATAGAGCATTACTCGCGATATCAGTGTGCATTATCTGTCAGCGACCAGCTTGTGAGATAGGGCTGCTGCTATAAGTGCCACTGAATTTGAAACAAAGGAGACTTTTCTTGACATAAGTATTCGTACACCAGTGAATGGTGTCATGGTATTAAGGCTACAAGGGCGCTGATTCAGAAAAAAATATTCATAATTATACGGTTTTTACTTGAGAGAAAGTTGACGAACCGGGGATAACGATTGAAGTTTATTGAATTATGTTTTCATCAATATTGTTTCTTAGATATGTAGTTGTTTTAGGCATATGTATATTACTTTTTCCAAAAAGTATTTATCGCAATGATTAAAACAATTAAAACAATTACAACTATACAGCCATCGACTATAATCGAGATGGAATTGAATATTATCGTAACTCATTATATTACAAGCTGCACGGCTGTCTCTGGAGATTTCTGTATACGATGAGACCTCCGTTCGAAATTTTCCATGTTTACAGTAGTCGTTTATGCATTCAACGTTTTATTTTTAAACCTACAATGCTGTTTCTATAAATGTTAATGTTCTCAAAAACATCACAAAATAGATACCAACCACACAATGACGGAATATCACCAACTTTGTGCACTATATTTGTGACAATCGTCTCGTTTTACCATTTCTATTTAATAGAGGCTCACTCATGCATTGCATTTGTCAATGCATTGGAATCAAATATTTTGCTTAAAAAATAATTTTAATAAATAGTGAAGGATGTTTGCAAGTAGCAACCCTATACAAGTAGAGTTCCCGTAGGAGGAGGCAGGCGCTCCTAATTGTGTCTATTATTATCACGTCCCGCCACTTGCCGCTCGTTACAGATATTTAAGGACACTCGTGTCTCTAGAGATGAGATTTTATTAGGTCTTCTAATGATGCGTCTCTTAATTTAGAATGGCATCAAAGGGAATACACAACAGTGACGGTATGTGGTATTTGCGTTGTCTTCCTGATGGACTGTCGACTGTGTACAGTAACATCAGAATTAACCTGGCTTGTTAATGTTAATTCTTGCCAGGGATCAAAGAAAGGTGTCGGTTCAGAATTATAGTATATGGTAAAGCAAGCTATGAAAAGAATTGCTATGTATCGATTACCGCGTCGAGACAAATGTTTGTGTGATAAATAAATATTCGAGTTGGTTGTGGATGTGACAACTCCCCTGCATTTTGTAATATTTACGATAAGGCACAGATATTGTATACTTGGTATAAGTGTGAATGTATTTTAAATTATATTACTAATTTCGCAAATTAAGCTAGTTGAAGTAGTGAGTTAGCGTAAAATTATATCCGGCGCCAATGTCGAGTCGGAAAGAGGTCCGTTATTCGAACTGTGTGACGTCACGCGGCCGGTTTTCCGACGATTTGCTCCCGTGAACATGTTTGCGTTGTAAAATTGTTTCATTCTACGTGCATTATAATATTATGTTTTTTTACTAGCATGAGAACAAGACATGATAGACAACAAAGGATTGCTTTAAAAGTCTTTCGTTAATATTTTTAAGGCACTTAATGTGCCAATCGATAATGAATCGAAATCAAATACTACGTCTGTTGTGAAATATGCTGAGAAGACTTCCGAAGTTTCAACTACCCCTAGTTCACAACTACAGTAAGCTCCCTATGTTCTCGCACACAATGGGATTATCCAAGTATATTGGATTAAACGAACTCGAACATATAACCAATAAAGTTTATGATTATTTTGTCGAAGGCGAGCGTCGCTCACTACACATGTTTATATAGGCGTGATGTCATACTGCGACCTCAAAGCGACGCGTGTGACGATCGAATCCAATGAAAAAAACATCGACCAGAATTAGTTGACTATGGTTCCGTACCATAGACAAAAATAGATTGTCTGCACGCTAATGGGCATGCATTTGAAAGTGTCGAAGATTTTATGGAGTAGGAGAGATTTAAGGTAAAAACAGACTACTGTCTGCTCCAATATTACTATATTGGTGGAGATAATGCATCGTAGAAATAACAGACACCAAGGTTCCGTCCAATACACATCAAATTCCATACAACTAATTATCGTGATTAACATTTATGAAGTGCATACAATTATTTATGAAGAATATGTATGAAAAATATTTTAAAGAATAATAAGCAAATTAGGAAGTAATAAGTTAATGTATTTTTAATGAAAACATTAATTTAGCTGACCTAGTACGAGAAGACTACTCGCAGTAATATGTATAATGGACCCGTAAATTTTCTTTGATGTTATACGATTGTTTTTCTGTAGAATTTCGTCCCATTTAGAAAAAATGTTAAATAATACCATTAGATTTTTAGGTAACTAGGTAAAAATAAAAATATAACGAGATTTTATTGAAACGCGGATCTCTAACACGCGCATACTATCAATCCGCGGCCATGAAGAGGTAGTTGAAATATAATGGCAACATGAATGTCCCGTTAATACTTCCTGTGTGCAGTCAACATCTTGACCGTTTATATTCAAATATTAATATTATTTTTATTCATATACAATATACATATGCGATAGATTCGTTTTCGAGTTCTGGCGAAGTTTTGATTCCACAACGATGACACCATGCTGAAGTCAGTTCTCAAAATCTTAGTCCCAAACCAATTCCCGATTTATATTTGTCTCAGTGCGTATACGTCCCACTGCTGAATACGGATCTCCTCTACATGTGAGAGTACCATTGAGAGGGATTAGGCTATGACCGGGACTATACCCACGCAGGAAAGCGATTTTGTCGTATCTCAAAATTTGCACATATGCGTTTAATACACAAAAAAAATCTGCATTGAATTTCCTCGTGTAAATATAAGGTTTTAGTTTCAAATTTTATTATTAAAAAAATGGTATTCCTAAGTATTCTAGTTTAGAGGTTAGTCCATTTTTAAATATATTTTTTTGGATCTGGTATAAAATTGCTTGTTTCGAGATACGACAAAATCGCTTTCCTGTGTCGATATGTAGTCCACCACGCCGGCCTACTGCGGATTAGCGGTCTTTACGTACCATAGAAATTCTTATAAATAATAATAAATAACACCCAACAGTCACATACATAGTCCTGACCCCACATTAAGATCGAGTCTTGTGTCGTGGGGTATCAAGAACTACGAGAGACTTTTCGGTCTCACAAACACCCAGACCCGAGAGAAATATTTGTGGGCCGCACAAATAGCAGTATTAAAGTTTCTTCACGATGTTTTCTTTCCTAAAAAGTCAGAGCTGTGCACTGGAATTTAAGTTCCGGACCCTGTGAACATGTTGCCAGCTACGGCTGGGCCGTTACCAAGAGACCACCACAAGAGGGCTGGCATGCATAAAATAGCAACTCGGGGTCTGTGGCGTACCTAGGGAGAGACGCCTGTCTTTAGCAATGGACTTACTCATAGAATCACTACTATTCATTTTTAAACAAATTAACTGTCCCAGTAGTAAAAACAAAACAAACAACCTAACATCCAGACCAACAAATCACTAGAAAATAGAAATGAAAGAATGTGTTACTGTAAGAGCGGTTTTTAATCAATGAAAGGCATGTGATCACGTGATCACGCGATCTACCGCAACCAGACAGTAGTAAAAAAAACTATCGAATCGCACAATTTTTTTTTGTAAGGGTGGTAAACTGCAGCTGTGGATTAATTGCGTGTCTGTGCCACATCTACCTGAGATTCCATTCAACCCCCGATGGGTGAGGGGTGGTGCTTTTGGGGTGAAACTTTATATCTGCGGTTTTTACCCCCGGTAATAGGAGGGTGGAAAGTATTTTGTTGTGTATGTGTTAATCCTGATACGAATTAGTACAGTGGAGGTGGATTAAGAAACAAAAAAAGGTAATATACAACAAAAAGATATATGTTACTGAACGTATCAATCATATTTACTCTCGATAGTCTTTCTCACAACAAAGGTGTAATACATTATGCTGTTGATCGAATTGAATGAAATAGCCAAGATTGTTAATGTTATTCGAAATTGCGATATATGTAAGTATATTTACTCACTTTAAGCATTCAGAAAGAGCAAACTGATTGGATTGTAGCCGTAAGAATCAATTCTTACGCAAGCAATATAAATGAACGTAAAGGACAAAGGTAAATAAGGAAAGGAAATATAATACTGAGAGTAAGTGCAGCGCTGCCGTACTTTCGTTTCGCTGAGCAAAGTTCATCAACCCGCCTGTTCTCATCCGATATGTCCACAATTCCACTGGAATTCAATAAAAGCTCTGTCAATAGGGCTGTCAAATTTCCCCCGAAGAAATAGAAAGAGCGGGTAGAATTGCGTGTCTTTTTCGGTAAATGATGAGAATATAAAGTAGGTGGAAATGAATTAAATGAAAAGAATGTTTTATGGTATATGATTAAGTGGCTTCGTATAAGAAATTGCGAAACGTCAACGTCATAAAGTTACTCGGCGAAACATTTTCTTCTAAATGTTATTATACTAACTTAAATAAAGTAATTTCTTACATTTATAACTTCGTATTTGAGCCAAGTACGAAAATATTATTTTCGTAGTAAAAGTTTTATCGATGTTTCTGACAACCCTAATACAAATACGAAGAGGAAATATTTGAATTTGTTTCCGCCCCTATTGTACTTATATTTGATTTATTATAGGAAAAAATCTACAACTATAAATAGAAATAGCGGACATAAATAATACTGATTATACAATACATTTAAGTTGTTAATATTTTTTGTACAAATTGAGGGGATCGGATAGTATATCTATCACCTATGTAATGGAGAGGGGACTTTATGTTCTTCAAGTTGTCTTTTAGGGTAACATATCTACATTTATAGCTGAAGTAAGAGGGACACCTGAAGGAAAGTGACAGCCGCCCACGAACACTCGCCCCGGGGGTATTGTCGACTCGTTTCCGCCCTTTGAGGAGACGGGGGATTACGAAGCCTCAAGCAATTGTGCTGACTGAACGGAACTGCAACTATTGACGTCGATTTCCCTTTGATACAAAGGAATATCGCGGGGGATTTCTTATTGGTATCTGAAATAACCAAAGCGCGTTGTTGTTCTGTTAGAAATTGTTACATAAAGCTTTGTATTTCGCTATAGATTTATGAACGTATGTCTTTTTTTTTCACCTCTTGTAAATATTAAAAAATAAATATAATCTGTAGTTGAATATGGAAGAAAACATCACAAGTAAGACTGTACCTAACCCATAATAATTATTACGTTTTGTTTGTATGAAGTTCATAAACTCAGTGTGTACTAAACCACTATCTCTCATTATTTGCAAATTCTGTTAAATTTTAGGGCATTCATGAGGCGATAAATAAGTATTGTTATTTAACCCATGATTGCACCTGTCATTGTTATATCCAAAGCACATCAATTCATTTCCTCAGAAGAACAGACAAAACATTCTCGAATTGACTCAAGATTGAGTTCGGCATACGCAAGTCGAAAATCTACCTACCAGTCAAATGAAATTCCGAGCATGGCCGTAGAAATGCCATTTCGGGGTGAGCGGGTAATGATTGCGGCCGATGTCGCCGCAAATACGTTCACAGGCGCAGAGGTCACCGCCGCGCCGCAATAACCGAGGAATCTTGCTGTCCGACTGTCGATTTGTGATGGAATTGAGAATTCCAACACATGTTTATACAACTTATTTAGTTAATTGGAAAACCAAAAGTAATGTGCCGTTCTTGGCAAGGAAATCTTTATCCATAGTTACTAAGAACTGTATGGCAACTTACAGTTTAAGAAAATTAAAACCAGATATTTGGGTATGGCGGTATTGGTAAAGTAATGTGATCTAAGAGCACTTGATAAAGAGTTTATGATACATATCGAAGTACATATAAAAATTCATCAATAATCATAGAATTACTCACAACAGCAGCACAGTGAGTAGGAAAAAAGCAGCAAAATACATTCTCAAGAATAAACTACATTTCCGGGCGCGAATATAATGGCGCACTGAAGCGTTTTTCATATTTCTTCGTTTGAAACAATGCGCATTAAGAAGTATAGAAGTGCCATTGAGCTAATTGCATCCACTCGTTTTGCGCATACAGAGCACTCTCGGCCCGGCGACCCGCTACACTCCAGTTCTACGTTCAACGTTACACACGTAGACTTGAAATGGAAAAATGGAAATATGTTTCTGTACCGACGTAAGCCTTTTGTTCCAGTTTTTTGTATTTGCGAAATTGTGTCAGTAGTTTAACTACATGATAAAATATGTCTGCACGTAACTACGCCCAAAATGTATGTAGTTTTCTATATCAATTTTCGGTACTCGGACACAAAATAAATACTTCTTTATTTCACACAAATTATATTTGTCTTTGGATCGAAACCTTTTCAAAGCTTTTAATGCCACTGAGACTCAAAATAGTGATGTTAGTTTTCTTCGTATAAAATATGCCGTATAACTTTATCGTATTTCTTTCTACCCCAGTATATATAAAACTAAACAGTAGCACTTTAACTCAAGCTTATCTGAAAAGCTACCCTCTATAATTAATTCAGTTCAGCTTTTACAGTCGCCCCACCCTTCAGCAACGCGAGCCACACTCAACACTCGGGTGTGTGCACTAATATTGTAACAAGTATGATTCCTTATTAATATTGCTATTGAATGGGCGGTGAATGAGGGTCCGGGGTTGAAATGAGTTCACCCCAGGTATGTTTTATTCTGTTTTGGCTCGACGAAATAAACGTAGGTGCTGAATGTTTAATATGTATGAATGCTACTACACTTTGAGCTTAGCCATAAGAGCGAGAAGCGATAATATGTAATAGATTTCGAGACATGCTGGTCGAAGTAAGTTGAAATGCCAGCTTATCTTTATCAAATCAATTTATGTAGAATATGAATTTGCCAGTAATTCGCATATTTAGAAAACCACATTGTGAAGCGAATTGTTTGTTTCTAAATTATTATTTTTCATACTAGAAGTCTATTCAATATTTGTGATTACTCAAAGTTAATGTGACATTCTATTAGGTACAGAACCTATTAAGTCAAATATTAATTGATGAATACGTGAAACACATTACACACACACTTGGTAAATATCGATCTCAGTTATTTTCGAGTGTGCCTAATAGTGTACTACCCAATTCTGAGAATTCACTCACCTTTAACACGTATTTATCATCCTGTTTGTTTTATCTCTTGTATACGCATTAAAATAATTCTCATGTGTTAGAACGCGTATTCACACAAAATACCAATAAAAATGCGAATCTGTATAGATTGATGTCATTCAAACTTAACCTTAAATTACATTATAAACAGAAATCTGTATGTAGCTGGCATGTGGGTGCAGCCTGCAGTGTTTGTGTTGCGACTAGCGAGTAACGGGTTCAATTCACACCGTGTTAGCACATCGTCGCTCGTCGCGCTCGCATTTGTATAACAAGATTGATTATTACACGGCTTGCGATGAAACGTTACATATTTGTTTATGTATGCAAATTGTTAATTGATGGATGTGATGTAGTGATTGCAAAAGTGTTGTTATAATTTCTTGCTAAAAGTATTAGTTCTTATAAGAGGGCCTTTATTCTCCGTTTCTCTTCAGCTACAGGAAGTCCAATGGGCAATGATGAACATACGCCTTCTCCAAGAATCTCCTCATCGATCAGTTGGAAGTATCCTGCATCCAACGACTTCCTGCAACCTTCCTTATAAGACGGCTAACATACAGCTAAAACCTTATAATCAACTACCAAAATAATCAAATTAGTGCTGCATTAATATTTGATATATATTTTAAAATTACAAGGCTTTACAATAGTAAGGAAGAGTTACTATTTTAAAGAGTTGTTGAAGATAACAGACCTGTCAAAGACACAACTGTCTGCAACTGTAAGAGATGAATGTGCTCGTCTACAGACTACAATACACTGATGATGACACTTGTCCGTATATCACCAGAGCAGACGGGCGATATTTAACTGCTAATGCTACTTAATATGCGGAAGTGACAGCTCAACGTGATGCATAAGACGCCAGACGCGACGCATAATAGCTATCACTCAACACCACGAGCGACAAGAGGCTTACTTTGTGCTTTGTTGCCACAAAAGTCTTGATGCTTTAAGAATTCTATACATTTGAAACAAGGGATATAGATGTAAAATGAGTCAGACATCCAGAAAGCTTTAAAACAATAAACCACCGCATCAATCATCGCGCCGAAATAACTGTTTAATCAATACACATTTGTTTCTGGTCAAGGTATTTCAGGATCCAAAGCCCCTGTAGTTATTTATATCTAGCATACAAAGGTGTTGTTGGTACTAAGAATAGTACTTATATGTGCTTTGATCGATAGCCGACGTGGTGTCTAATAATAAGTTTTTATTCCGTCATATTTGTAATGATACTTGAGATTATGAGGTGTTTATGAATGAAAACAAATTTAAAGTTAGAAGCATGTACTACCGGTCAGCTAACTCTATTGGACACTTCCTGACTGCTTAGTGCTCACGCACTAACTCATACGCCCACGCGGCAACGCGCCGAAACTACGCCGGATATTATAACAGAGGACAGTCATTACCGCTAGGCGCTATGTCTACGTAATGTAGATTTGATGACTACTCCACATATACAGTGCTATTGTAATATTCCGTCGTCGAAACTTTCGGAACATCTTAAAAGATAGCGTCGTTCAGGTTGGAAAGTAATAGGAATGGAAGTAAAATGAGAATCAGGGATTAGAGTTGGAGATGAAAGAGGTACTGACAAATTCTCGTAAACTTGATCGACAACACAACTAAGCTTGAATTTTAATAACATTCAAAATGTTGACCAGTCCAGTGATAGACCAGTCACTACTATAAATTGAATAAATAACATGTATATTATTCCTGAAATATGTTCTTAATACCTCTTTAATTCTAATTTAAAATTGCTGCTATATTTCCCCACAAAATCAACGTGGGTGGAACCTTTGTTTAAACTTTAAACAAACACATGAGCAATCATTAAAACCCACACATTATTTCCACAGCGATCCCGCCTGAAATTAAGGAGGGTCCGGAGAACATAACGAAGGTGGACGGTTCCGAGGCTGTGCTCAAGTGCAGAGTGTTTGGAGCGCCGAAACCTATCGTCAAGTGGATGCGGGACGATGTCGACATCACCGGAGGGAAGTGAGTGCTGTACTTTACTTTTACATGTAATCACGCTGTGAATACTGAATGGGACTGGCAAACTGAGCGTTTGTTGTTGAGGTGTTTGTTCACGCCGGATTTTTAATAGGACAGTTTTAAAATAAATGAGTTTTATTTGTGTAGGGAGTATGAACCTATTGCCTAAACAGCAGTGTAACTGATTCTGCACATCAAATAGTTCCAATACCTTGCGTATCATGTTGATGCTGTTTTACAAATTAAAGCTATAATTAAATTAGTCAAAAGCATCATTTTTGATATATTAGATATATAGATATAACAATGTTGTTCAACCGATAAACTTATTTATTTTCTAAAGTGACATCCCGAGTAATTTAATTTACGTATTTACTCACTATATCATCCCTTTGATATTTTTAAAGCGTTGACCTTTACAAAGATCCCGACAACAGCCCTTTATAGTCGGGTACAATCAACCCTTAGTAATTGTGGAGGGATTACCTATAAAACTCGTAAGCCGGATTAAATTGATTAGACACACCGGCCTGTTTTAATGTCACGGATATAAACTGATTTTAGGTTCTGGTTTGATTAAATTAATTGTATCATCTGATATATTTTTTTTGATAGTCTCGTTAATTTATAGTTATTCAGGTGATTCGTGAAGACTTAGTTTTATTTGGTAAATAAATAATTACTTATTGATACTTTGATTTATTTGCTGGTGGTAAGTCTCTCAGTATTGCATATGGGAGAGGCCGCCTCGGTTGGTATCACCGCATTGCATATTTCTCGCGACAAACAGTAGTGTAAATGCACTGTTGTGCGCAGTATTAAAGAATATTTTAGCCAGAGGAAATACATGTTGAATATAATGTCTTATGCATGGGCGTAGCCACGGTGGGGCAGAGTGGGGCGCTTGCCCCACCCTGGCTTCGACCTAACCAACTTTAAAAAAATAAATTATCTATGTAAAGTACTAGCTAGACAAGTGAGCAAAAAGAAAGTATTTAGGATAATTCGAATTATAAACACAGATACAGGGTGTTATAGGGTGTAACCTTTTTTAAGGAAAAAATATACCGGGGGAAGACCGTGGGTACAGATTGCTAATTACATATAAATTTTGACTGCTGCCCCACCTGATCCCATGGCTGCCTACGTTCATGGTCTTATGTCTCAGGGTGGCGAACGCAGTGTAATTCATGGTGTTGTTTGGATTTGCTACTGTCCGTGAGCGGTCGTATTGCTTACCATCAGACAAATGCCATCAAGTCTCGCCATTCATTGCAATAAAAATTATAAAGATAGAGTAGCAAATGTTCGAGAACAATTTCATAGCCCCTATGATTAGCTCACTCTATGTACTACTTGAATCCTTATTAGTGCATACAAGATACGGCGAAGGGATTGTCACATGTGAACAAAACTGCCCGGTCTAGTTTTAACAGTCATAACTCATTAACACTTGGAATATCGATCTCAACCACTTTTTCCTCGCAAGGCTAGTTCACAAATAAATTGTAACATACGTAATTATATCATTAAAGTCGACCTGAATTCGAGTTATTTGTTCAGCAATTCATCAACTTTACCATACCACACAGTATAATCGCCCGTCTATAGATAATTATAATACATACGTCAATAACAGTGGTGGCTGCCGGTACTCAAATATCAATTTTAATCAGAAATAATGCCTGATACCAAAAGCCAATTTACTAATTTCAATTACTTGGTATTGTGTGTTTCTATTTGCTCGATATGTCACTATAATACACAGGGTGTCAAATCGTATTGACTTCCACCAATGTTTTAACTAGTATACATTGAAAAAAGGGTTGATCATAAAATTACATTATAGTCCAGTGGTACTCAACCTTTTTTTTATACGGGACACAAACACGCCTTAAGCATGGTGTTGCGGGTCGACTCAACGCAACTCATCGCCGTAGGGTTGTTTCTATAATTAGCGTGAAATTCAAAATGGCTTGCAATACATTTGCAATCAAATCCCACGGGCTACAGGTTGAGTATACCTGCATTATTAATCGTCTCTATACACTCAATAATAGAAGTGAATAAGAACATTATAGAGACAAACAGTAGCTTCAATGAATCGGCTTTAATTATGTCGCACATTTTTTTTAATTTGTCTCGGCAACCTGTTGTCTCGATGCAGCGACCTCGTTTTGCCACTAGTTGACAACACATTTTTAATTAAAGCTTCTGATGACAATATTCCGATTGTTATCTTTGTTTTCATTGGATCTGTGATTAAAACTACTGTATTTTGCATTGAAGCTGTTGTCTATACTAAATAATTAATATTGTATTGATCCTTTAAAATGAGCTGTAGTGGTTTATATTAACGGCACGTCTGAGACTAAAGTCCTGAGATAAATATTATTGCAACAAACATAAAACGTGCAAAAAATATGGAAAAAATGTGTAAAAGGCATCTGTCAAATGTTTCTCTTTTTTCCACGATAAAGTAACTGCACAGTTACTGATATTAAATCCAAGAGATTATTATTTATCTATCGTCGCTATTTAGCTAATCTGTTTGAAACCGAATATATAGCCCATTGTAGAATACTGATGTAAATAAGGCTAGTAGCCTTTACATATTGCACACGTTGGTCATTATTGAAGCAAATGCAAATATATCATCAGCAACATTTAATATTCCTAATCTTGCTATAATCCAGTTGGGAAGAATTCGAAAATGTACTTTAATATATAAATAAATACACCCAACAATCGCATACGCAGTCCTAAACCCGCACTAAGATCGGGTTTTGTATCGCGGGTATCAGCAACTATGAGATTTTTCGGCCTTACAAACACCTAGACCCGAAACAAATATGCATCAAACAAACATTTGTTCCGATGCGAGGATCGAACCCGCGGCCTCTTGTTTTACTGTACGTCTAACCAACTGCGCCATGAAAGCTGTCAATGATAATGAGTATATATTAATCTGTATGTTTGTGGCCAGGTACAACATCACGTCTGACGGCGACCTGGTGATTCGCGACGTGTCGTTCACAGACGTCGGCACCTACCAGTGTTACGCCAAGAATAAGTTCGGAGAGAAATCCGCTTTCGGATCCTTGGCTGTTAAGAGTGAGTTGGCAATGCTATAAATACTGCCCCAAATTTATCTTTACTATCCCTTTAGATTTATGTGGTGATAAAATATTAAGTATTTTTATTGTATAAATTCTTCAGTAAATCGATCAATTTATTTTGCTCACAACATTACTTTGTTTTGTTACCAAAAAGCAATTAACAAATGTCCTAAATTCGAATTATACTCATACATAATATTATTATTATTTTACTTTGAATTACCTAGGCATAATATCTTAATACAATATTGGAAGAACTTAATGTAACTTCCTGTCCATTTTCCCCACAGAGCGCACAGTGATCACCGACAAGCCCGAGGACTACGAGGTGGCGGCGGGTTCCTCTGCCACATTTAGGTGTAACGCCAACGCCGACGACTCTCTGAAGCTGGAGATCATGTGGCTCAACGACGGCCAGCAGATCGACTTCGAGAGCCAGCCTCGGTTCCGCATGACCAACGATTACTCGCTCCTCATCTCCGATACTACTGAGCTCGACTCCGGACAGTACACTTGCATCGCCAAGACTGCTATCGATGAGGCCAGGGCTCAAGCCACGCTCACTGTACAAGGTAAGGTTTATCATCGTGTTGTTAACTTACGAAATTGTTGTTTTTTTCTGTAATCATTGTCTTTACTACCATGTCTTCTTGCTATGTACATTTTATAAAATCACTGGTTAGTAACTTTTTATTCATAGTCTATTCATTATAGTGCCTATTAGATATGTAAAATTCATATTTGTCCTTGACATGCAATGAGCCGTTGCCTTAAGCCGATACGACAATAATAGTAGCTTTTTTTGTAACAACTCTCTGGAAATTACGATAATGTCCAATGGCAATGGTTACCTTATATGTTCCATCTACTAGCGTTCTAAAGTAAGACTATTTTTCTGGCATGGAGACGTGTTTTTAGCATGAGTTACATCCATATCGACAACCCCAAGTCAAGGTGAAATGGTGCAATTTGGAGGAAGCCTATGCCCAGCAATGGACAACAGTACAGGCTGATGATGATGATGATGATAGCAATACGATGTGTGTTGCAGACAAGCCGAACCCGCCCGCGCTGGACGGCGTGGAGTGCGGCGCGCGCACGGCCACGCTGCGCTGGCACGCCATGGGCGACAACCGCGCGCCCATCCTGCGCTTCGCCATCCACTACAACACCACGTTCACGCCCGACGCGTGGCAGCCCGCCGCCACCGCCGTGCCCGCCATCGACACCTCCTGGACCGTCGAGCTCAGCCCCTGGGCCAACTACACATTCAGGTATCTCGCGCTATACGAGACAATAGTAATACACTTTTTGTCTCTGTCACTTACTCCTAGGGAATAAGTCGCCATTTTCGCTCTTATTTTTCTCAAATGATCAATGAATTTAATTATTTCTATCAAATATTTGGAAATGAACAAAAGGCACTCACCCTGAAAATGCTACAGATAAATTTATGGTGACGAAATATTATCATTGGTGATGTTTTGTCATAATTTTAATGTTCAAGCGTTTACAAATAAAAAAATTGTAGCACCGTCAAGCTGTGATAATTTTGTTTAATAATATGAGACTACCTTCTGACACCATTCGATACTCTATCTAGAAGACGTTACGCTTATCATCAGACGCAGTGCCAGAATTAAATCAAAATTGTAACCCTATTCCAACATTGTATTACAGAGTAACCGCAGTGAACAAGATAGGTCCGTCGAGTCCGTCGTCACACTCGGACGTGTGCACCACGCAGCCCGACGTGCCCTACAAGAACCCGGACAACGTGAAGGGCGAGGGATCAGATCCCACCAACATGGTCATCTCTTGGTCGGTCAGTGTCTATACGAAAATCTGCATATACTTTATAGTGTACTAGCGGCCCGGCCCAGCTTCGCCCGGGTACAAATATATTTCTGTACAATAATATGTACATATTATACATATAAACCTTTCTCTTGAATCACTCTATCTATTAAAAAAAACGCATCAAAATCCGTAGCGTAGTTTCAAAGATTTAAGCATACAAAGGGACATAGGGACAGAGAAAGCGACTTTGTTTTATACTATGTAGTGATATACGATGGACTTCTGTTCTATTGGGAAAATATCTTTTATTAAGTTTTACGAAACGAGAATCCGATTGTTACACTGTTGTGTCAATTTTTTTTTATGTAATGAATAAAAGAAGTATATTCGCATTGTATTCTTTAGTATGACATCGCTACATAGTATAAAACAAAGTCACTTCCCGCTGTCTGTCTGTCTGCTGTCCCTATGCATATTTAGATCGTTAAAACTACGTAACGAATTGTGATGCGGTTTTTTTAATGATAAAAAATGACTCAAATGGAATATTTACATATGTAATACCTACATATTATTGTAGATAAATCTATTAGCATCCGCGCACGAAGCTGGTCTGTCCGCTAATTGGAACACAATTTCATTATTTATCTACTAAAACCTAATTATCCCTCAATTTTTGCTACTCGTCCAGAAAATGCCCCAAATCGAGCACAACGGCGACGGTTTCTACTACCTGGTGTCGTGGCGACGCAACATCACGGGCGAGATGTGGAACGAGGAGCAGATCCGCGACTGGCAACAGACCGAGTACATCGTCGCCAACACGCCCACCTTCCAGCCTTATAAAATCAAGGTAACCACTACTTGTTTACACTATTCATGATAAACATTTCGTATTGTACAAGCGCAACTTTTGGGCTGTATAATCCTGTATAATGGATAAAGGTGGCTGAACATATTGTCGAAATAGTTGTCATATGGAGTCACGTTTCGATACCGAGTTTAATAAATGCGCCGATAAAAATTGTTTTGGCTCATTTAAGTAATTCTATTTTATCATTAATTTTCATTGATTGTCATCGTCAGGTAACTGCCGTGAACAAGAAAGGCACATCAAACGTGACGCCAGTGGAGGTGATCGGCTGGTCCGGCGAGGACACGCCGCTGCAGGCGCCCGCCAACTTCACGCTGGTGCAGGTCACCACCGGCACCACCGCGCTGCTCAGCTGGAACCCCGTCGACCCCGTCTCCGTGCGCGGACACTTCAAGGGCTACAAGATACAGACCTGGACCGACGGCGAGGAGGACCGCCTCAAGGAGATCCTCGTTAAAGCCGACAGCAACACCGCCTTGGTCACCAAGTTCAAGCCTTTCAAGAAGAACAACGCTCGCATTCTAGTCTACAACGGACGCTTCAACGGCCCGCCCAGCGAGATCCTCAGCTTTGTCACTCCCGAAGGCAAGCCCGGAACCGTCAGAACTTTCGGAGTCTACCCTATTGGATCTTCCGCCATGCTGCTCAAATGGGAGAAGCCTATGGACGAGAACGGAGTGTTGACCGGCTACAAGATTTACTACCAGAAGGTACTAGAAACCTCCTTGGGTCCTCTGCAGGAACGCAAGAAGGAAATCGACCCCAAGTTCGACCGCGCAAAGCTTGCCGGCTTGGAACCCAACACCAAGTACAGGATCCACATTAGAGCGAAGACCAAGGCAGGAGAGGGTGATGAATATTACGTAGAACAGACAACCAAGAGCGCTCTTACCGCTATGCCGGAGATTCCTGTTTTCGAGACCAAAACGTTATCAGCTAAGGAGGGTACAGCGCATATTCTTGTCCGATGGATTCCTACATTAGACGGACACCCCGGCTCACACTTCGTGGCGTGGTACAAGCTGAAGGGGCAGCCTGATTGGCTGAAGACCAATGACATCACCGACGATGATTACGTCATCCTGACGGGCCTGGAGCCTGGTCAGGTGTACGAGGTGAAGATCACGGCTCATGATGGCGAGTACTTCAGCACCAGTGAGGTTAAAGACGTCGACACTACTATTGGTGAGTAAAATACTTTATTAAAAGTTAGTTTAAGTTTGAGTATATTTTGGTATAATCATCGATAACAAAAGTTTCAATTGACATAGGGTCTCTAATATGTGAGAGGCCATATGGATGGGTACCACCGCAATGTACATTTCTCTCGCCAAACATCAGTCTAACCAATGCCCTGTTGTGTTTCGGGTTAAAGGACATTGTAGACAAAGTAACTACTGGACTGGAACTGGAATGCCAAGCACTGCTTTGTAATTCAAGGTGTTGTTTGGTTTCGCTACTTTTCATCAGCGGTCGTATAGCTTACCATCAGGTGACCGGCATGCTTTCGCCATTCATAGCAATTTTAAAAAAAGTATACTTTGTATTCCCAATTTTTTTCGTATATATTTTGATTGAGAAGCACATTATGGTGCGCATTGCAGACGGTCCAATAGTGAAGCCGGACGAGAAGATGGCGGCTGCGGGTTGGTTCATCGGCGTGATGTTGGCGCTGGCGTTCCTGCTGCTGGTGCTGGTGCTGGTGTGCGTGGTGCGTCGCAACCGCGGCGGCAAGTACGACGTGCACGACCGCGAGCTCGCGCACGGACGACGAGACTACGCCGAGGGAGGGTTCCACGAGTACACGCATCCGTATGTACACTGCTCGGTTTATTTATTTACACTTTATTGTGCAAAAAAAAACATATACAAAGAGAAAAGCAAAGGCTTACAAACAACCATGGGAGGGATTTAAGGATACGATAAACAGTGGGCAGTCTAAGGCTTGTTTTCCACGTCACGGTTGTTCAACCGTACGGCGTGTTAGCCGTACGTTTGAAAAAACGTGCGAGCTTGTACATGGCACGGCAAAATCACCAGGCGAGACATTGGCCAGGTACGGGCTAGTAGCGTTTTTATCAGGGGCTGTATAGGATGTGCTGCGTCATGAATTTTCTTACGAAAAAAAAGATTATCGTTGCTTATTACATATATAGGAAACGGAAAATAGAAAAAAATGGGAAAGACTTTTTGGATACACCCGATTTATATAATGAAATTAATAATAATAATGAAATAATGATAAAAATAATGATAATGAAATTAATACATACATAAACTCACGTCTTGTTCCCAGAAGGGGTAGGCCAGGGCACCCACATTTCGCCTTGTATGTTCCGTCCCACAATGTGGTAGGTGGCGAGCCTATCGCCATATCGGGCACAAATTCCTGACTCTGGGCTGATACTGAATAGAAAAATCCAATATCACTTTGCCCAACCCGGGATTCGAACCCGAGACCTCAGCTTTGTAACCGTACCATAGTACAACTACGCCACCGAGGCAGTTAGAGGCAGAGCAGATGAAATTAATAATTCTTGATTGATGCTCATTTTATAACAAAATCGGGAATCAGCGTATGTAAACCGTCACAAAACCGTGCATACGTCCGGCGCCGTCGACACACTCCCATAGAATGCCATACAACACTGATGAAAATCACGCCGTGCGTAGACGCGGCGCGCCGAGGGGCAGTCACGGCGCACACGGCCGCGGCGCCGTGCCGTGGCGCCACCGTGCGCGTCTACAAGCTTTCATAGTAATCCATACAACACAGACGACCGTGCCTACACACGGCGAATTAACCGTAGATTTTTACGGCGAAAAACCGTGCGGTGTACAAGAGGCCTAAAGTGTAAAAGTTAGAATGTACCTAGACAGAAAAAAGCAGTTTAAATGCACTGTTGTGTTTCGGATTGAAGGACATTTTAGCCAGAGTAACTACTGGACATATTGAGACTTTACATCTTATGACTCAGGAATACGAGCGAAGTGGAATGCCAAGCACTGCTTTGTAATTCAAAGTGTTGTTTGGTTTTGCTACTGTCCATAAGCGATTGTATCGCTGACCATCAGGCCAACGGCATGCTCGTCTTGACATTTAATACGAAAAAACAAAAGAAAGGAAAAGTATTGCAAATACAAATAATTTAAATTTGCCGCTCATAAACATAAGGGGCCCGTGCCCTGCAGTGGGACGTATATGGGCTGATACACATACAAATATCGTAATTACAGATTGGACAACAAGTCGCGCCACTCGATGAGCAGCGGCACTAAGCCCGGCCCGGAGAGTGACACCGACTCCATGGCCGAGTATGGAGAGGGAGAGACCGGTATGTACTCGCGTAGTTGAGCAACTAGCAGCACTTTGTAAACATATCGATAGCTGTGTGTGAACCAATCAATACATATGAGACAAATATTTAAATAAGTTTGGTCAAGAAAAATGACGATATTTGAATCAACTAGAATTTCAAAATATTATTGTTTTTAAAGTTCATTAATTTCACGATGTAGAATTTATGTATGGTGTTATGTGTTACAATTATAGAGGAGACCCGAGCCCAATAATATGATGAATTACAAAACTGAAACTTTGTTCTTCGAAATTGGTCTCAGTAAATTATTATCGATGTAATAATACCTTGTCATTTCATAACAGTCACAGTTTGGTTTATATTGCTAGAAAAGTATAGATTTTCTGCACTAATTTGCTAGATATTAGTTTAGCATTAGTAATATTATTGTTCACACGCAACAATCGATTTAAAAAGAAAACTGGAAATGCTTTATTTTTCCAAATAACATTTCATGTTATGACCCAAAAAAGCACGTCGTTTTACGCTAAATAAGTTTTATTTTCGCTAATTTAATTTGGAAGCTATTTTTTTTGTTTTTGTCTGTTACGTGAGGCATGTGTGTGTGTGCGCTCGGCTGTATGCATGTTCCTTGCAGCGGGCATGAACGAGGACGGCTCCTTCATCGGCCAGTACGGCCGCAAGCGCCGCCCCCCTGCCTCCGGACAGCCTGACTCCGCCTCGCAGGCCTTCGCCACGCTCGTCTAACCTCTCCCCCCTCACAATACCCCCCTAAATCTTCCCCACAATCCTACCCCTCAAGTACACCTCTGCATATAGTTATTGCTATGAAAATTAAGCATAGTGCCATTGCATCACATTTCAAAGAAGTTTGATTATCAACCAATCACAGCACATCTGTTCTGATTGGTAATTCGGCAGTGGAGACGCCTGAATAAAAATTATTAAATTGTAACGTGGAGTTGTGAATCTATTTTTTATAATTGACTCGAATGTTTGATATTATTGTAGTTAACTGCCATTTGTGAAAGTTCTAACAATGTATAACAGTTCTTATATGTATGTTTTATTGTTCTACATTAATGTTCAAAATTGCGTCTCTCTTAACCAAAATACAAGATAATTTATAAAAACATATATTGTTAGAAGTTCACATTTGACATGTCAGGGCGCTCAGGGTCTTTATTGTACTATTTCAAAAATAGTGTATTAAAAAATAAAGGCTTTTGCACGTTTCTAGAGTTCTAGGCGCGTGGAGGCGTTAATCAGCACTTCTACTTATTAGTTTTAGGCTTTAAGTACACATTATTCTAAGTGTAGTTCGGAAGGCAGATGATTTATCAGATATTAATACTTTTATATATACTATGCTTTGTTTTGTTGTCCGTTTGCGTGCGTTCGTTTGTAGATGTGTAGTGTCCTTATCCGTCCCTTTTACTCCTGTTGACGTTTGCAAATGCACGAGCGACGATTGGTTTTTTCATTTTATTTTTTGAGGTATGTTTTGTTTTTTTTTTTTTTGTTATATTCTCGAACTACTTTTTTTTTTGTTTTTTTACTAATTATTTTATTTTTGTTCTGTGTGTTTTTATAAATTAATGCATTTTGATTTGTCGACATCGATGTATCTTTTCTATATCCACTAATGTCTAATTTGTATATTTTTCCAGGATGATATAACTATGAACTTGTCTTAAAAGTGTGTATAAAAGTTGTTATAGTATAACCGTGTTATCGTGTCCGCAGGTCGGTTCACGGAGGACGGTTCGTTCATCGGGCAGTACGTGCCGGGCGCGCGCGTGCTGCCCCCCGCGCCCGCGCCGCACTCGCCGCCCTCACCCCCCGCACCCCCCGCACCACAACCACCCACATACGTGTAAACCACTCGTACGTACTGCCACACTGCCGCATTACCTCCAACCACTAATATTCTACCTGGAATTAATAAACAATATAATCGATATTTAAGTATCGATCTCGTAAATACACCAATGAGGGTCATTATCGAGATAAATATTAAGATAAAGATTGGAGTTGCTTATTAATTTCAGACTTTAATGGCCAATAAACGTGATCTTAATTAACAAGTTCACTGGTGATATATGTGATCTAATAGTGTATTGGATGTAATGTAGCCAGAGTATAATGAAGTGAGTGGAGCTGTGCAAGGTAAAATCATATACTGCCACGTTTTGTGTCTGGAATAAAGTCAAAAAAATATTTGTATTTTACAAAATCAATAATTAAAGCAGTTTACTTCAATTTCTCCATATATACGTTTTAATATGTGAAAGTTTTCTCAACATTACCACATCGATAGTAAATATCGATATAAAGTATCGATAAATTGAAAATAACATTTTGTGTCTGGAATAAAGTCAAAAAAATATTTGTATTTTACAAAATCAATAATTAAAGCAGTTTACTTCAATTTCTCCATATATACGTTTTAATATGTGAAAGTTTTCTCAACATTACCACATCGATAGTAAATATCGATATAAAGTATCGATAAATTGAAAATAACATTTTGACTTTATTTCTAACGCAACAAATAACATCTTTATACCAGTGAACGCTGTCCAACGGCAGACTTATATTTTTAGTTTAAATTACATTAGGGCCAATTTAGAATAAGCTGAATACGATGCCTACATTTTACCAGTCTTGGCCCTAAGTACCAGCGGTAATTGTGTGACAAGTAGATTTTGTTCAGTGATTTTCGTAAGTTTTACATTCTGAACTGTTAGGGCTGTACAGTATAGTTAACGCTGAAGTTTCTCTCATTAACATCAAGAATAAAGACTGAAACATAATATGAGTAGCTCGTGTATGTCTTATTTAACAAATTATACAATTATCGATAGCAAATGAGAATATCCATTTAGACTACCATTATCGAGTCGATGTTGACATTTTAATCTGTCACCCATATCGATAATTTGTTCAGCGTTAACTGTAATCGGCCCACTCAATACATAAACGATAGAAGCCATCGATTCAGTATAATCATGTTAGTTTTTTTCTAAATCTGTACGAATAATGCTGTTCTTTCTTTATGAGACTGATTTTAAGTAATGAATTAAACAATGTAATAGTCGACATATTCTGACACAAGTGCGCTCGGGTTTGAGAAACATTGGTTAAAACACCTAACTTATCCAAGTGAATTTACAATTATAGAGCTGTTTCCGTAGTAGCGTTTCATCTATATCGATTATTTGCGCGAATCATATCAACATCAGCTATAACCATTGTTTCTCAGATATGACGGCGGCAATCATTTGGCATGTTTAGTGTATCGTACGTAGGCGATGTATCGGCTCGATATCAATTATGTATAATTAAGGGTACGGTATTTGGTGATGATATTGAAGATAAGAAAGATATTTTTGTCAAAGAAAATAAGGTAAATTAGCTCTGGGCTCCGGTGGTCAGACTCGCTTTTATGCACTTACAAACTTATCTAGGCTATTGCTCTCTCTAAACTTATAGGTCTCTCGTTTCCTTTCATATTTTGGGAAGGTATATCACAAAGTTTTTGCGTTTTATTGCACTCAAAATCTCTCTAAAATTCCAACGCAAAAACATCTTATTGATTAAAATCAGTGTCGCCTACAGCTCGGATATGTTTGTAAGTCCCTCTTTCTATCACTATATTTATTTTTGTACCAAAGTTTGGAACCCTATTCTTGTAAAAAACATTGACCACAAATTATTTTATTAAACACATATAACCGTTGTGTGGCGCCCTTTAAATCTATATTTGATATTTTGACTCTAAAATTTATTCTCTATAAGTACATATTTCACACAGACCAAAGCTTATTGAATTATAAATGAACCGTCTGCATTGTCCCTGTGTATGTAATATATTAACTACCGAAAGAAAAATGTTGTCAATTTTAGATAAAAATCTTCGAGTTAATATATCTTGATATCCCACGGCGGACAGTGAAGACGGCTCTGACATCCTAAAAAGAAAAAAATATATTTAAAAAAATATTAAAAAAAAGTATTTTTCTACTTGATGCAGTTTGATCACCGGATATACGTTGGTGCTTTGCGAAGATAAAGAGAGACTAATGGTTTAAATTATACGATACTGCGATCGGTCGATGAATAGTTTAGGACGGATTCTTTTTTTATTAGAAACCAGGAAACCTCTTCCCCGTTTTAAGATTCACACCGTATTATTCACTTCACAACATGTATTTATTTATCGACTTTATAGTCGACATTGTTTACACTAAACGCGGTTTCTTTTATGCAGTCTTATAGATAGACTTCTCTCTATTAAAATTATATTATCCCTTAGATATTAATAAGAATCTCATTCATTGAAATATTTATCATAGGAAGCAAATCATAAGATTCCACTATCATTAGTTCACCAATATCAAAGTGTTCGATACCGATATATTAAGGTTTTTATCGAGTTTAAACGGTAGAGTAGTGTACCTTTCATCTGTGATTCTCGATAAAGCCGGCTGGTTCTGATATCCCCCGCTGCAATCTCAATGACAACCGATCTGGGAACCGTCTCTCTCGTAGCGATGTAAGTCGTAGGCTTTTTGTATTAATATGTATATGACATTATTGGAGTTCGTTCGCACTTGAATTACATTAAAGTGTTATGATTGTGACCGGTGCAGGGCCGACATTCGTAACTGCCAGCGTATACTAATAATACGCGTCGTAATAATAAGTTATTCGAAAGTTCAAACTCGATAAATGTGATCACCACGACAGTCGACCCTGCAAGGAGCAATGGATAACTGAATTGTATCTCGTGTTAGATTGTAAGGCTAGGGATTCGTGTTAAATAATGTTAGGCAGCTACCGCGCTCGCTTTCAGCATGTTGTACCTCGTGTATATTCAGCCTCGTGTCGCCGAACTCACGCTCGTACAGTGGCGGACGCAACCACGTGCGCAATCTGCACGCATTTTTTCGCCTTATCATTTATTTATGTATATTTATTTGTTTCGCCTGAAAGGTGTCAGGTCCTAAAAATACATTCCACGCGGTGTAACCATGTTGATTTTTTAATATTATTAAAAAGTAAATATATATTTTATTTCGTTTACTTCGATCCCGTCGTAAGTCAGTCAGATGTAATCTGAGCGGTGTTTATGAAACGGCTGGCCTTTGTAACGCCGACGGAATGTCTCGATTCTCGTGTCTTTATGTCACATCAATGTATGTTTTCACGAATTATTGCCAATTTTAAAACGTTCTCATTTAGAGCTTACACTGTAACTATCTGTACCTTTATATATTGCATTATATTAATTATATTTGATGGCACTGTTATAGTAACCCCTTTAAGTTGTTTGTTAAGGAGTCTTTATCATGTCTATTGTCTAGTAAGAATTTAATATTTATATATTAATATTAATTAATAGTAGGGAGCCTTGTTCGATTCGCGTCTGTTTTGTCGCTTTTTACGCCGACCTGTTAAGGATTGGGAAGATGTCCTCGGTATTGTTGACGCGCGGACCGCGTTGTTGTTTCCGGCGCGCGCCAGCACCTCACTGCCTTCACATACTAAATTCTTAGAATTCATGTGTTCAATTTATTTCATCCGTACCTTTTTTAAACTGATACTTGCCTTATTTAAATGTAATATCCACCATGAAAATGTGATTTTCATACACTGTGAAGTGTGAACACAGTTGGAAGCACAACATCAGGGACCCTACTATATTCAACGAAACGAAGTTCGAAACTTCGGATGATCAAAGTTTATATACGATACGAATGTACCTACATAAAACTTATGGTCGTTATTGATTTATGGTCGTAACCATAGACTTATAGTTACGGTGTACGTTATATATATACATTCGTATCGTATAAAAAACTTCGTTTGTCCGAAGTTTCGAACTTCGTTTCGTTGAATATAGTAGGGTCCTTCGTTCGTTCGTTCGTTCGTTCGATGAATATAGTAGGGCCCCAGCATTTGTAACGTGTCACAACGTAGCGTTTGATATTAAACAATTCATTCTTGTATGACGAATGAACATCACTTCTCTACTTTGGTGTTAGAAATCATATATATTATATAACCGTTGTATACATTTATTTGGCCGTATGTGTATTGATATATGACAAAACACAGAATGGAAAGTGGACGCAACTGTCACCGGTGCTGCATGTTCGTATTTCGTAATGCAACGTGAAGTATTTTTGCCCACCGCTGGATGGAATCACATAGAGAAACTATCAAAGCCATGTCGATAGCGTGGACACATTTAAATTATTGTAATGGTGTTGCACAGGTGAGGTTGCGTCCACTCACATAGTTGAAATATTGAAAATGTGTAATCCGTAAGCTGGTAGGTACTAATTGTTGTACATTGTGTTATCTGTCATAGATGCGCACTTTTGGTGTACTGAAATGTGAAGTGTGACGTCATTATCAGTATAAAACAATTCAGTACATTAAAAGTGTGTTTAATTAAATAATAAACATTTGCAAAGCAAGCTTTTTGAATAAAAATTGTGGTGTTTTGTTAAATTATAGTCTAGTTTGCATTTATAATTAAAAATGTCATGACAATTGTATTTGATTTCTCGTGTGTTGCGAGCATCCTCTGTTCTGTCCTAGTGCGATGTTCTTTTTCAAGGATATTTTAATGATTTACGTTTTTAATTTCGCATTAAGTAACTGTAATTTATTGTAACTATGATGAATATTTTTTTATGTTGCATAGAAAATAAATTTTAAGAAATATTGTTTTGTTTTATTTATATATCTCTTATGTATATTTATACCTCTACGTGGAGTGTCGAGACTTAGTTTGCGTGCTATGGGACCAAATAATTCCCGATAGTTTTTCATATCAAGCAAGCTTATCTAAGACAGGTGTCCACAGCATGGATTTACTGTTAACGACAGGTCGATATGAAAATTTTATAGTGAAGTAGTATCACATTCTAAGTAGTTTTATTTGCAATGCAATGATATAACCGTTTAAATAATTGAGTTACGTTTATTATATGCAGTATGACAAAATATTTTATCTGAAATTTGTAAGTGATCTATGTCTGCACATGGATTAGTACATGAAAAAAAACTATTATGGAGGGAGAGTATGAATGTAATAGAACCGTAAAAATGAGAATGAATTATTAGTTTTTTTCTTAGATTTAAAAGCTACCGCAGACAATTAATTACTCAACAGTATCATCATCATCATCATCTCAGCCACAGGAAGTCCACTGCTGAACATAGGCCTCCCCCAAGGATTTTCACATCGACCTGTTGTAAGCGGCCTGCACCCAGCGATTTCCTGCAACTTTAGACAGGTCGGTCGGCCACCCTGTAGGCGGGCGTCCGATATTTCGCTTGCCTATCATTCCACTCTAGAACCTTTCGGCCCCAACGGCCATCGGTGTAATAAAGAACAATAAAGAAATAAAATATAATAAAGAACAATGTGAGCAGGATCGAAATCGATAAATGCGGTCGATACGAACTCGTGCAGCACTAAGACTAGGAGGGCGCGGACGACATGCGGGTGCGCGGGGCGTCCCTCCCCCGCGCGTCTCCTCATACCCCGATTGCCATGTTGGCCTGTCGCGTACCATAGGTATGTATTGTGTAAAGGAGTATGCCTAATTAGTATCGATGCGAAGATTTCTGTCAATCGACGAAACCTACTTTTTCTGAAGTGAAAAATATTTTTTTTCAATAAATATAAACATAAATTCGATCCAGACGTATTGAGTAAATGAACTTGAAGCCCAATAAAAAAAAATGTCGTTGGCTCTGTGAATAAAATGTAATTACTTTATTTTATGTAAATCTATCGCCCGGGATAAAACAGGAATATGTTTACAGACAAACTATAAAAAATGCTATAATAAATTTTAAACAGTATCTATGGGTATCGGGATCAACGATAATTTTTACCGATACTATGAATGCGCATACTTCTTTACGGCAATATTTCTAGAAAACTATACATGCACATTAGCACATATAAAGAAAACTAGGTAAAGGTCACTTTTGCTTCAATTAAGTTCTAAATAAGGAGCAATTAAAGTTTTACTATACTTCCTACATAACGTTGATCAAAACTTATTTTAATTAAAGATCATACAAAGGTTAATTAGGGTTTGCCCATTCAGCTTGCAAGAGGTTACGCCTTATAATAACGTCAATTGTTTCCTCATTATTGAATCACTCTATAACTTGGCTGTACCTCTGCAAGAAAATATTAAAACGCCTTAACTAAGTTATACATACATAAACTCACGGCTTTTTTATAGCAGGAGTAGGCAGAGGTGTCAGGACACCCACAATTCGCCTTATATGTTCCGTCCCAAGATGTGATACGGGACGACCTTATAGCTATATTGGACACAAATTCCTGACTCTGGGCTGATAATAAATGAAAAACCCAATATCCCTTAGCCCGATCCGGGATTAGAACCCGTGACGTAAGCTTTGTCATCATACCGTGGTACAACTACGCCACCAAGGCAGTTAAAATAAATTGTTATTTTAACAACGAGGTTAAGTTAGTCATATAATTTACCGCGAATTACTTACTTAACGGCAGAGTGCGGTTTTGGAGCGTCCAAACAATGAACTTATTGAGAAATAATATCAATACGTACCTATTCTAGTATGTAATTCCGATATGTAAGTCCGCCAACCCGCACTAGACTAGCGTGGTGGACTATATGGCCTAACCACTCTCAATCGTACTCTCGATTGTAGACGAGGCCCGTGCCCTGCAGTGGGACGTATATGGGTTGATACAGACAGACCTATTATAGTCATACACGTTGCTCTGAGCTTATGGGGTATAATCTGCGGCTCTGAGCGTTCACCCGGGCATTTGTCTTGTGTCGTAGATATCGGGAACTTCAAGGGGATTTTTGGCCAAATGTTGGTTAATTACACGTAGTTTTACATTGGTGTAGGAATTGATTCCGCGGTCTTTGCATTTAAAACCGAGTTCAATACAGTTTAAAATGGTAAGCATGAAAGGGCAGCCTCATCTGAAAATAGAATAGAATAGAAGCTGTTAATTAATTTCATATTTGATATGATGTAATACACAATATAAACACTTCTAGAGCAGATGCATGAATTACACAGGCTAGTGGTTATCAGTAAAGTAAATTACATATAAGTCGACAAATATTAGAAAACGTTCGAATATGAATTTTTTAAGAAAACAGGATATCGTCAAATCGGCATTTATTAAGATTCATTCGTTGTTTTGGTTAATTCTTATCGAACCTTGGAAATATATGGATAATTTATGGATGAATGGACGCAAAGAACACATTATCAATAAAAATATATAGGTACCTACTTACATAAACCGACTTTATTGAAGCCGCGACCGAAGGCTAGTGAACACTGAACAATAAGTTTAAAGAGACTAAACAATGACCACATAAGGTGCAGGTAAAATTTAATGCCTGGCACAAAAGAAAAAAACAGTAGACAGGACGCGTTAAAATAAAAGCGCGTATAAAAAAGTAGGTAATGTTGTTACTTCGCCACTTAGTAAAGTGTACCAGATTTAATATGATGTGCGAAATTGAGACACTGACGGTAGATACAACTAGTTTTGTAGTCGAACAAGTGAGAAGTATCATTAAAAAAATAATTATGGTGTAATAAAGTAATATCACGTTGCAACTTATAAACAAAACAAAAAGCTGTGCCGCGCCGTATATATTTTTTACACTTGTTAACTTGTTGCGGCGTTGTGGATTTTATGCATCCCACGCGATGATACCCTATCATTTGGAAGCGCTAAAAGTTGACTGTAAATTAAATTCGTGTTATGCAAGAATGCACCGGCATCCTTCGATAATTGCTGGTTATTAGAGTTGAAAATTCGCTCTCCGAACTTTTTCGAGCGAATGAATAAAGCCGAGTGTTCGGCAAGGCACGGAATGTAGACAGTTTGCCTTCAGCCGCTGCTAAGATTGTACGCGCTTCAAGAATACATTCTTACAGAGTGGACGCGAGTTCGCGAGTGATGTGGTGACTCTTTAAATTATGACACCGTGTGCTGTGATCATTATTTGAACTAGAATAAACGGAGTGAAACAATAAGGTAAGTAGAAAATGTTTCAACATTTACACGACACGTATCGCGAAATTTCATTTAGGATGACAACAAAAGATCGTTGATCCCACTTAAAACTTAATTGATAGATTGGCTCGGTTGCATAGCCGGTCTGCAAGGACATTATTTTAAAAGCGTGCGATATATTTACAACATTTTGCTACCGAGTACCTGAGTTTTGTCCTAAATAGGAGCGCTTGATGAAACAAAGATTAAAGCGTAAAAAACGTAAACATTGCTATCTGTGAAATGTAAACAACGGGTGTTATTATTAGAAACTGTACCTATGGGATCATACGCAGGAGTGTGCACCGCCCAGTGCACTCAGCACGACATGTAAGGCACTCTGTTCGCCTTTTTGAGAGATTAAAAAAATATATACTTTGTAGCAGCTTACTTAAAATCTAAATCAACAAATTAAAAGTATTTTCCCCTCACATTAAACAAAATCAAAGACTTAACAGCAACAGACTGAGACTGATTGGATATTAGTGATTACGAATAATTGTAAAAAAACGGACATCAGTAATCGATTTATTTGTTTAATAAAGCACCATGAACTTGTGGACAAGTTCGACATGTGAAGTACACACGTACATTGATAAACCGGATTTAATTATTTAGGCGTCTCGATGTAATTGGTGTTGCTAATTGCTCTCGTCCAGTTTTACTGATTTTTTATAGCCCGGTGTTCTCATGGGATATTTCATCGATTCGTAATATAGATAAGGAAACATGAAATACATTTTAAAAAGCTTTCGATTTGATTGATTTTTGAATGGATTATTTTGGTGAAATGTTAGTCAGTTTATTTAAATTAATTCACTAGATGCAGCATTTTTTCTGGCCCAGAAACTTGAGAACTGACTTTACTGCACCTGATAGTAATCAGTTACAGGAGCCATCTAGATAGTGGTGACTGGTGACAGACATAATTATACTGGCGATTTCAGTTGCTTCATTAAGCCATGCTTATAGGACCTAAGACTCTAGGAAGGCCAAAGATGGATATACGTTCGGTATACTGTTCTACACTCCACAGCTTAACGGGATATTGGGATACAAACAAGGGAACTTTCTGTAGCTTCCAGTCGCAGAGACTGGAACCCGAAACTCAAGTTCCCTAAAACGCATGGACCACGGTTCTGTTTAGGATGGCATCCGAAGCATTCGCTATGATACAAATTTTGTTCATTATGTTGATATAATCATAAATATGATTTAGAATGCAGATAAAAGATTTTGAATTTCAGTACAGCATTGCCATTTCAATAGTGGCAACTGTTTCATGGGACGATCTGAATATATTTTTTTCTATTCCCAGGACTGGCAATGGGACAATTTAAATTACTACAACTTATTTATCAATATCAGACTTTAGCAGTTCAATCCTAGACCTACGAGTCTCTAATGAATCATGCTCGTGTGACCCATACATCCACTAGTAATACACAATTTTTTTAATATTCGCCATTCAACTCTGCTTGTCATAAATAAAAACTTTCTTTCTTTCAAACTTAATAATCATTAAAAATATTGACAAAATATAAGACAGTGAACAGCGGCCCTTAGTTGAAGCACGGGGACGACCGCTGCCCGTCTGCCGGACTTTATCTCTTGGCTTTTTTTTTGTTTTTTACTCGGTTACCTGTTCCCTGAACGGGTATCGGCTGGTTAGGTTAACAAGTGCGCCGGCCAGGGGTTCTGTACCTTCGTAACTTTTCCGTTTAATATAACATATTGCATTGAAATAAAAAAAATATAGTAGATATTATATTTCATTACTTTTAACAAAGACGGGATTAGACATTAAACAACGAGCTAGCCAAATATAGTTAAAGCTTCTCATACAAATACATTTAAAAGGAACGCGTAACTTAGCAATTAACAATTCTGCATGTCTTCTACTTTTAAATTATTTAATTATAGGAATTTACGTTATCTCTAATTTAGTAAACAAAGGTATAAAAATTTAATTAAACAATGACGTCACACGCATATGCGAGCAATAACACAACAAAACATTCATTTATGAACAAGATAAAACTAAACAAAAATGATTGCAAGATATTTTTAGGAATGATTTATCTAAACCCATGCATTTTCGTTAAATATTCGCTTTGAAACGATTTTGGAATCGATACGGGGAATATTTTATACCACAGGTTACTATTAAATCAGAGCATAATCGCCACCATGTCGAATTTATAACCAGCATTAATAAACAGCTGAATATTTCGTGCAAAATTGAATAACTTTAGGGCGTGATTGTCCGACCGTTTTGTTTTCTTTGTTCGTTAATTTGTAAATTGGCCAATTTAAAGCCTTGTAAATTTCCCCTGTACTGTGTTACTGTTTTATAAATGTTAAAAGAAGTAGGAAAGCCAGCATTACCGATATCTTTTACCATTTATGAGATAAACTTTACCTAATGAGTTCAGTTGATCGTTGGAAACGAAGAATTAACAAACCCTGGAACGTTTCAAAAGATCCTAATAGCTACGTACATACATCAACTACGTAAAAATAACATATTCTCTTTGTACTGTCCACGCTTGAGCGTTATTCAGGTAGATAAACACTTAGATTTGGAGTCAATGCTTTTGGTCTTCTATTGAACTAGGATTCCCCTTAAATTAAGTTAATCTCTAGAAACTTTACAAAGTTCTATATAAAATTATTTTTCATGCTTTTGTATCAATCAAACAATTCGGAGCGGGTAAATTTAAATTGCTGACGATCCTGATTAAAAATATAATCGGCGTGAGGGCTGGCAGAACGGTCATTCGCACATCCTGGCGATAACGCGCTGAGTCACGTCCTTTACAGGGGTAGACAGGGAGAATTATCTAGAATACCTCAATATAGAACTGTTATCGGCGTATCGCATCGACGTTTCCCTGCGATCTATTTCAGACCCACTTGTGATAAGGGACACACCTGTTTTAAATCGGTTACAATGTAATATGATGTAATTGATTCAGACTAGTTGCTGTAATGTTTATTTATCGGGAGACATTATTACGTTAGCCTGTATAACGGTTGGTGCTGCAAAAAGCTTCACCGATCATCAGGATAAGCATCAGGCTTTAAATGTCAGTTTAGCTTTTAATTTGAATATTCTACCTGCGGCTTGTAAAGCAAAGCTAATAAAACTATATTCCTACATTTGTAGACCTTGAAAACATTATGTCTCAAAGCATTCATGTATTTTCGCCGTTTCAATAACTGCAATGGGGAAATCCCAGAACATTACACCTCGTGAGTTATTTTGGCATCTTTGAAAGTTTTAGCAAAACAACGCTAATAACGTAAATCTGTAAAAATATATGAAAAAAAAAGAAAATGTTTCCTGAGTATTGTTTTTTAAAATCAGGACCGTTATGCGTGTTTACAATATTTGTTATCCTCTGACTAAAGCATTAGATGCGCCAAAATTTTCCACGATTAAACTGACAATGAACTCGTACGAGTTATTCAACAGTTTTTATTATGTGCATACAATTTATATTGTATCTTTTTGATACTTTGATTGACACATCCTGTGTGATATTTTTATACAAATACAATATTCAGCATTTTATTGCCGTGAAAAAAAATCAGGTTCCAAAAAACATGTTTCTTATGATGATGGTTTGAATGTATTTTTAGCGAAGAATAATAATTAAATAAGAAGGGTGAAAAGGTTATTTACATTTTATAATCCCGGCTATTTTTTGCCATTCTTTCTAAGTAAAAACAAAATCTTACAAAAAACTGACATTGACGAACTCATATACTAGACGAATTGAATTCGAGTGTACAATGGATTTCTTGCTGTCTTATCAATATTTATCGCCTGCCCCGCATTAGGTCAGTATGGTGGACAATATCCCACTCTTGATTATAGAGGACACCCGTCCCCTGCAGGGGAGCAAATATGGTACAGTTATCTAAATCTATAGGTCCCAAAAATAACTAAGCTTAGCTTAATATTGGTAGCAAACGTATAAACAAACATATCGCACCACAAATATTTGTATTGACTGCCTCGGTGGTGTATTTGTACTAGGGTACGGTTACAAAACTGAGGTCTCGGGTTCGAATTCCGGGTTGGGCACAGTGACATTGGTTTTTTCTATTCTATTTATCAGCCCAGAGTCAGGAATTTGTGCTCGATATGACGATAAGCTCGCCACCTATTACGTCGTGGGACGGAACATAGAAGGCGAAATTTGGGTGTCCTGGCACTTCTGCCTACCTCTTCTGGGAAAAAGGCCTGTGTTTATGTATGTAAATATTTGTATTCATAATGTAATGCTCAATGTGTAGCTATATAAATAATTATCATCCGTCGTTTGCGAGAAAAAATGTAGGCATAAATAGTTGTTATGTAAACGTATAATAAAAGATAAAGATAATCGGGTATTAACAGCATTGTTAAAATTATTGGAGTTTATCTACAAATAGAGAAAAAACAAAACATTCCTGTGTTTAAGTATCATAAATATTAAAAACGATAAATGATAAACGTAAAATATGTATATCTTTAGACCATATTGGTCTATCCAAGGGTCTATCCTATTTATTTCCCGATTATTTATATTTTTTTTATGTAACAAAAAAACAATTAGAATTTAGCTATAATAGTGACCTATTTCTTGCCCTACCGATACAGTTGTGGATAAAACACAATTTTTACTAAATTATTTGTGATAAATATCGACAACTCCATGTTACATAGTAGGGTAAAAACAACTATATTGGTCACATTCATTAAAATAAAAACCGAATAGACGAAAATGTTGAGCACCTCTACGCATAGAGCCATTGAGTATTCTTTTTTGTTAACACCTTTTGTACTTATAATTTGACATCGGGAGCGAGTGAAAAAAAAACAACTAGTAGACATTACTTTTTGACAGGGGATATTAAATGAAGTTGTCGGTTTTTTCCGTCGCGCCCCGGGACCTTTCTCACGATAATACCATCATTGTGGAAGCACGTCCCAAACGGTCCCAATCAATTATGTTAACTGTGATAATTTTGGTTTTTCTCTGTTTTTTTAACAACCCTAACCCGGTTCTGTTCGGGCAACAAACAAATTATACGCCAGTTACACGGCTATTATCGTCTTCGAACTGTAAAGGAAGGTCTAATGAAATCATGATATATGCTGTTGATAGCTTGCGAGCGATCGTTAATTGGAAATCTAAGCTCGTAAAATTGGACGGGTTTATCTTAAACGTTTTTACCAACTTTTTTTAAGCTTTCTAAGATATCTGTTTTGTTTATCTGCATTGAGCAATGTGTTGTTTATCGGTCCGCGTAGCATTTGTTTTAGTGTAATTGGAAATGATTTAATCGAAAATAGCACTTAATTGTTCATTTAGTTATCTACCTTTATCAAATGAAAACCTAAATTACTCAGATCCTTAAAGGCACCTCTATTTGCTTAGATTTGTTGAAATAGGGAGGACTAATTCAAATAATGAGGACCATCACCTTCTTAGCACAACCCGCCATACTGACCAAAACAATTAGTTATTGGATGTGTAATCCTTATTTTTAATTTTTTATAAGCCCGCGCCTAATTATTAATAGGTATTAATATTGGGAATTTTTGCTATTTTAAATTAAAATCACTTTGTTATTTTTAATGCTTTAGCATACTCTATATTTCTGTCATAGCCAGGGTCATAGCTAATCCCCCCACAGAATAAGTAAACAAAAAAAAACTGACCATATAATATAAGCATTTTTCATTGTTCGGTTTCTTCTTTATCTGGGTTCGCAAAGAAAAACTCACTTCTTCATAGATTACACAAAATTCTATAAAAATATAAGCCGACCGACTTTGTGAAGCACAATCGCAAATCGCAAACCTTAGCTTATTTATATAACTTGTTAAATGTTATTATCAACTTCACTTGCTATTTGTGATTGCTATTGCTATTTATTCCAACACTAATAGGTATCCTTGGCGAGTGGACAGTCTAAACAACATAATACTTCACAGCAAACGCTATGATAACAAGTCATCGTCATCATCAGCAGCCCGTTGCAGTCCACTGCTGGACATAGGTCTTTCTCAAGGTACACCACAGAGCCCCGTCTGCTGCTTTATGCATCCAGTCGCTGCCGGCCCTCTTGTACAAGCCGATCTGGGCAGAGGGCACCCACGCTACGTGTGCCAAGACGCGGTCTCCACTCCAGAACACGCTTACTTCAGCGGTTGTCCGTTCTGCGACATATAAGCCCATTGCCACTTCAACCTACTAACTTTGTAGGTTAAAGTGACCACAAGTATTGACTGATATTAATTATTTGAAGTAGAATGTGGCGATCGGCATCACTTGGGGCGCGTGTGTGCGCCGGCGTGGCGCTGGCTATGTCGCTGACGCTGGGCGCCGGTCGCCGCGACTACAAGGACGCCGACGGCAAGCAGCACGACATTTCGCTCTGGATCGACGAGCGGCAAGTGCGCATGTTTAGTGGTGAGACATTATTCCATCTCTTTTTTCTTTTAAGGAAGCATTAAGGTCTGCTTTTGGTGGATCCAAGGTGGTAAGGGGGTCTATAAGTATATCTACATGAGATAATTGAAACATGAACAATTTATAAAACACCATTTGCCTATACGATATTTTTGTTCAAAACAAATAAGGTATTGGTAACAATAATGAGCAGCCTTGGCTATTATGGTATAATAGGACATTTGACTGATGCTGAAGAAAAAGTTATCCTAGGTATTGCATTTTGTTTGAGACTAAGATTACCAGAAGTTTAACAGTATTAAAAGGAAGATAAAATTACTGCAATAAGCAATTCTTATGAGATTGTACATGACCATAATATGTAGCGATGATTACTCAATACTCACTACTAAGCTCGTTGTTATGCTTATAAGACATCAAAACATATAATAAAAGTTAATCGCTCATGATTGTTAACCAACCTAATTATGATACTTGATCCGGTGAACCTTATCAAAATGTTATGATGCGGGCTCCTTGTGATCTGTGTACATTATCGCCGTTATTTTATGTTTATCTATTGCTCGGCCAGTGTCAAGGCTCTCTCCTACTACTGCTTACAACTTTAACCCATTTATCCATCTGTGTATTTCCTAATAAATTATGTTTTTGTTCAGTATCAAAATGCATACACTTTCAAATAAATAAACAGTTACATAGTCCTGAATCCATTTGACTCTTGTATCGTGAGTATCAGAAACTACGAGAGACTTCAGTCTCACGATTACTCAGACCCGAACTAAATAATTGTGTTAACGCAAACATTTCATCGATGCGGGAATCGAATCGCGGCCTCTCTGTCCACAATCGGCGTCAAACCAACTACGCTACGGAGTCTATCGGTGTTTTGTTCTTTTTTGTTATTCTAGCTCGGTAGATTAACAATGCAATTCATGGTACATAGTTATAGCACTATCTAGATAGAGCCAAAGTTAAACTAAGTAATTGTGTATCTTTTGTTCTTTTCAGGTATATCCATGCAAGTATTCGCAATAGTGAACGGTCATGTATCACCTTACGTATTGGATCCCAACTTTTCTAACAAATTACCGATAATACCTTCCGAAGTGGGATACGTTAATTTCACATGGAGGTCGAAAAAGCGATACTACTACGATTTCGACACATTAACGTCGTCTGATCCGAAAATATTGAATCCACCATTTCTATCCATAAAACCACATGGACGGGTGCCAAAAACCGCTAAAGGTAAAGTTCACATCACTTATTTTTACAATCTTTTATTTAATTTTATAATTAACACACCAACAAAAATATAAAAAACAACAAAAATATAAAATCAAAGTACTTATTGCAAAACTCAACAACTTGAATCCAGATAAATATTTGAACGGACTGAACAAATACAGTAAAGTTCAGAGTACGAAGAGTTTTTTAATGTAGATATATATTTTAACGTTGTAAATAGGTAACCATATTTAAACTAGGAGTTTGTTCGCAGAATTCAGTATAAATTTGCCATGCGTCGGCAACAGCAGCGGCGTGGCGACATTCGAAATAGGTCTTGTACTCAAAAACGGTCGGGGCTCACCGTTAAAAGGCACCCCATTAAGGTTACACTTAAAGAAGGAATGCGCACAGAGAGGTGTGTATTTAGAAAGGACAGGTATCGTATCGCCAACGCATTTTTAACCCTTGCATGCCTGTGTTTTTGGAGCTGTCTCATCACACTTTTGGGGCAAGTCAATTCCTAAGAGATGCGCATAATTGTAGAAACTGAAGCTGTAATGTGGTTCCTTAAACAACATCCAAGATGAACACCATCAAAGACACAGGCTATACGCTTTTACGATACTATAAAATGTTTAACAATACCCACATTCATCCATTGATATTCACGATGAAAGCTTTATTAATTGGAAACAACGCAACGCAACAGCGAGAACCACTGGCGTTACCGAGAGCACTAAACATTGCATTTCTATTTCGAGCTCATATTGTTATGCTTATGCTACTAATACACGTTTATGGGTAGTTTCCAGCGAACCAGTACGCTCCGCTAGCGCCACGCGCCATTGTATTGGACCGCTAACGAACAATACAGTGATTGACATTCTATTGCCGTTTTGTTTATGGATTTATGACGGATTATTAAAGTTCCCTTAAGTCGAACAATTGGCCATTTAGATTTAACGAGATATTTATATAAACACATGTTTTCAAATTGTTTTTGCTTGTGTGCTGCACGGATTTGTTTTTTAACTTTTGTTTGAATAACCGTTGTATATTTATGCTTCAAATTACGTTTAATATTAAAAGTAAACCATTTATTAGCATTCAAAATTAATTTCCTTTTTTTTCTGTATTTTTTTTATAATCATGTTATAATCAGAGTGTCAATAACTGGGCGGTTCCCCTTGTCCTGTACTAATAAGACTAAGTCGTGGTGTGCCTATACTGCACACTGCCCGACCGGCCATATTAACATGAATGCGTTGTTTTCCGGGTTCCTTTCCCGCCGAGTATGCTGTTTGGCTGAACTCGCGGTGCCTCTGCTCACAGCATTTACGTTTTTAGGTTTGTACCACACGCTTGCTTTAACATTCTGCTGCTTTTCAAATAGTCTCATGATCCCAAAATAAATATACACTGTATGTAAACACTTAGCTCTACCAGGATTTGAACATCAAAGGATCCTGCCACTATTTGAAAATAGTAGCGATTTATTAAAATACATCATTTTTTCACTTATTTTTTTTTTATTAATTAGATCTTAATACCAGACCAGACAGTATTTCTTATGAGCAATGGCATATTCCCAGACCAGACTTGTGGATTAAAATTATCACAAATTTAATAATTTGCTTCTTATGCCTATCTACGTAGATCTTTAAATCATCGATAGGTCCATAATCAACAATCAAATTGGTAATCAAGTTCATTACCTATCACTTTAAAAAACATTAACATTAATCCTAAATCAGATATAGTGCTCGTCACGTAAGAAGAACGCTGTAAAAATGTGTTTGCGCAGGATAACTCGCGCGCGAAAGTACTAGGCCTATTGTTTTATTTTGAACTAGTCTTGGCTTCGTATATTGTTTACTGGAAGGTACATTAAAAAATAGATCTAATATCAAGTAATAGAATTAAAAACATGTTTGATTGAATGTAGAATGTTTAATCAAATTATAAAAAAAAATTAAGTAATGTTGAAACTCCTTCCATTAAGTCGTCTTGGGTGACTCTGCGGTTCGTTTCATATAATGTTTTAAATTATCAACTGCATCATTATCAGCTTCTCTATAAATATTTTTTCTCACTTTTCTATGTAAGACCATTTTGTAATTAAAACTTTTATGCGCGATAGTATCTTGAAAAAGAACGTAATGTGTACGAACCAATAGCGCACCGGCAAGCGTGCGGCGCGTGACCCGCCCGCCCGCGCCTCATCCCTCACCACCAAATAGACCCATAAATCGCCTACTGCGCAGCTTTACCGCCAGCGTTCTTTTTACGTGACGCGAAATATATCTATCTATTATCACTACAAACTACTCCGAAAAAACTCCTACAATTTACCACGTGAACCATTTAATGTCCATGCAGGACCGGATCCAGAATGCGACAAGAAGTGTGCGAACCAAGGCTGGTGCAACGAGGAGAAGATATGCCAGTGTCCCGAAGGATACATGGGACAGCATTGTAGGACGGCGCTGTGCTACCCGCAGTGCATGAACGGAGGGAACTGCACCGCCCCGGGAATCTGCTCCTGTCCCCCGGGATACCAGGGACGCAATTGTGAAGGAGGTATGTTTGTGAAGGTTATTAACGGACTTCAAAAAAAGGAGGCTCTTAATTCGACTGTATGATGTTTTTATGTTCTTTTGTTTTTGAATGTTGATGTAAAATTACGGGTGTGTGTATGTATATGTATATGAATTTATTTTAGGGTATTTTGAGAAGAATGAACTCTTGACTTTTGTGTATTCAGAAAAAAATCTTAATTTTCGAGACCAAGATTAATAAAGACAGTAATTTTATCTTCTCTGTATACATTTCAACATCTTTACCCATTTATATATTGTAAATATTTTATAAATCATTTGTATATCGCATTAATTAGAACAAAAACACCCATATATTATTATACAAATATATTGGTAAATTTAACTACAATTGAAAAATAATTATCTACCCTCTCCAGTCTCCATGTACTTGTGACTTGTAAACTTAACCTAAACCTGTTTGGAGATGGCGATGGCAGCTTTACAGCCCGCCTTGATGACTTCAGTGAGAGCTTTGTAGAAGGGCGCCTGTTCGGCTCCATGATCGATGCCGGTGTCGTGATGCTCCTGCTCCTCATCACGGAACTTGGTGATGGTCTCCAGGATCTCCTTGTCGATGTGAGGGTCTTCCATCAGCGTGCGCAACTGGTCGTTGTAGTGGTCCACTATAACTGTCTCTACGGCTACCGTACACGCCATAGCTGCCTCTTTACCTAGGAGTGCTGTGCCTGGAAATTTGAAGGTTGTGATGATTTTAAGTTGCAAGTTAGGGCTAAAGTTAATATAATAAAATTTGTTAATGACTTTCCTTATAGCAATGGCGTTTCCAATACATTCAGTTTAATGTCACATTATATTGTAAAATTCGTTAATCAATATGAATTTTAAATTGCCTTTTATTGAACTATGTAACAAATATCAGCCATTCTAGATGAAATGTAGTTTACATTCCACTACAACTACAACATTTCAATAATCTTCACCTGTTTTTCAAATGACAACATCAATTCCTTTCTAATAATCCACATCCCAACTTTGCTTATACTAAACTTTTTCCTCATCTACAATTTCTAAGTACTCACCAGCGCCAAGCATAAACCCAGCGACGTTCCATATAGGCGTGAGGGCTGTAGGTCTGACTCTATACTCATTGATGAGCTCCTCGAACTTGGCGCGGTGCTTTTTCTCCTGGTCCCACATGTGCTGGATGAGCGGACCCTCGGGCGTGCGACCCAGGACCGCCATCTGCCCAGCGTAGATACGATCCGCGCCTAACTCTCCAGCGTGGTCTACCCGTATTATCTTGTCTAGCTGGAAAGACAAAGATGCGGTTTGGTTGAGGTTATTCTAGATTGGAGTTGAATTGTTTTGGTATGTAATAATATTGCAAAGGGTAATCTTATCATTACTCCTCGATATTTCCTGGCTTGGTGTCTCTTTGGAGAAGTAAACGAAAATGCGTTGAAGGTCTATTTGTTTTTAGTCACATGTTGGGATTAATGAGATGCACTATAGCGGTGCAATAAAAAATATTTTCCTTTTTTCTTCTAAAGCAGTCTTGCTTAGGACGTTCAAGCAATGTCACCCTTGGCGCCTTGGCAATTCTACCTTTTGGCAAGCATAGCATAAAGCCAGTATGACGCAGAACATTTAAGCCTTGAACGAAGATTTGGAATTAAACCAAAGAAATATTTGTGTTGTTCTGAACGGTGGTAGCAGAAAAGGACGATTCAAAAGATCTTGTGAAAGACTATTGGAATAAAGAATATTTTGATTTGATTTGATTTGAACACAGCTAAGTGGATATCGAAGCTGTACGAATGTTTACTTGATTTTCGTCAGTCATCCGTTCATTGCACTCCAGATCGTCAATTTGTTATGTACATACAAACTTAAGCTAATCTTTGCATGAAGGAAGTGCAAGCAGATATGCCATTAGTGCGAATATAGCATTGACCGTGGTTATTTCATAAAATACACTTTAAGTTGTTATAAAATTAACATAAGACCATTTTATTATTATGAACCGTACGTACATATCTGTAGAGTAATCAAAACATCAAGATATTAAAATTTTTTATAATAAATTAAATCCGCGGAAAAAATTGTTTTAATTCAGTGTGTATCTTTGTCATCGATTTGAAAAAAAAAACCGGCTTCGTTTATGGTTTCATTTTCTGGCAAATTTAATAAGCTGCACGTGAAGGCTAAAACGTTTACTATCTGTCATGTCAGAAGCCTTATTAGTGCCTCAAATATCCTGAGTCGAAAACGGCCACTTGTTTAATCCGTCAATGAATCCATATTGGGTCAACAAGGTTCATTGTAAACAGAAAACTCAGTTATTCAATATAAAAATATGGTTGCCTGTAAAGTCGGTTTTACGGGCGAAGATTTTACGTGACAACGTCTTTTTCTCGGTAGAATATTTATTGATATGAATATAATTAAATTGCACAATAGGAACAAGGAATTGAATGAAAATAAGAATTGCACAAATTTTAACTATAGAAATATATTTTGTTTACTAAAACACTATCAACATTTATCAATAGTATGACATAACCTATAAACTCAGTTTCTCAACTTTTGTGTCAATCTAACAATTAATCAATCAATCATAGTTTACGATAATGAAATATCAGTGTACAATTATTTACCTTTATTGTTGTAGTTGTTGTAAATGATAAATGACGAATCTAAGCACTCCATATTTTCACTACAGACACAGCTGACGATACTTTAACCACACGTGTGAACTTGTATTGTGACGCTTTCTTGTTTTTCCAACGCCAAGAACGTTCGAGAAAGACAAAGACAGAGACACAAGCATGCGCCGATTCAATGCGCCTAATTCTCTAGTGCTGCGCGCGCGGCAGACCGATCATAGTTGAGTGGGAGAGAGACGCAAGGCATTCGGCGGGCCTCTCTCTCGTTCGGTGACTCATCGTAACGTTACCGGGCGTTACACTTTTTCATAAGTGACTCCCAGCCGCAACCTAATTTAAGACGTTGTCACGTCAAAAAATATTTTAAAGAGTCTTTTTATATTCGGAACAAAAGCACGGAAAACAAATCAATATAATGCTTAAATTATTATTGTAAGAGTATCGAATTATCGACGTATCGACGTAAACAGAGAAACTGGAAAAGAATATCCTTATTCATAGACTATAGTATAAAGTATAAACCTATGTTAGATAATGAATGTTATGTCTTTTTCGCTCAAACTGAATTTTGAATTCAGTTATCCCTTTCGAGCGACTTTTGAAGTCGCTTGAAAGTGATTACTAAAATATATTTACAAAATGTCTGTGAATAAGTCCGTTATTTTCCAATTTCTCTATATATTTTTTTAGGGTTGGCTAAGTCTAATTTTTTTAATACTATCAAAGATTTTAGCCAGCTGTGTTCTAATCATCCGTTTGTTCATTTGCAATTTTTGTACTACATATAGTTCTTTGAGAATAAAAACTTACATGTGGGTTCTTCTTCCAATACGGTCTGCTACTGCTACTGCTGGCACTGCTATGAGTCCATCTCGCTGGCTGGCGCAACGATGTGCGCCACATCTTTCCGGTCTCTGGATATAACAAAAAAACAGATCTATTAATTTTCTCAATTAAATAAATAACACCCAATAGTCACATGCAAAGTCCTAACCCCACACTAAGATCTAGTCTTGTGTCGTGGGTATCAGGAACTTTGACAGACTTTTCGATCTCACAAACACCCAGACCTGAACGAAATATTTGTGGGACGCACAGACATTTCTCTTGGTGCAGAGTACGAACCCGAGACTTCGTGTTTCACAGGTGGTATCTAACCGACTGCGCCAAGGAAGCTACCTAAATATCTACTTAGTTAGCTGGTGGTAGGGTATTTGCACCTATATGACGACCACCTTATGCCATGGCTGAAAATCCTGCATAGTAACACATAAAAATGAGTGCGTTTGGTTATCTACGTGATTATATTCAGTTTCCACCAGGCTAACTGGTAAGGGATGAACACCTCGTCGAGGGGTAGGTAGGGATAGGAGGATAGGGAAAAAGAAAATACTCCCGATATAAAACGATAGTAAATATACATCAATGCAGTTTTCATTGTCTTGTTGCAGGCATATGTTCGCAGAAGTGCTTAAACGGCGGCAAATGTATACAAAAGGACACGTGCGAATGCTCCAAAGGATATTACGGTCGACGATGCGAGTTTTGTAAGTACACCATAATCTTCTAAATCAATGCATATAACTTAATAATATTTTGTGATACTTATAATTAGTGAATAGCCAAGTTCTTTTAATTTTACCCAAATTGCTATTTACCTATATAATTGTGTATGTTAATTCAATTTACAGAATAACACATATCAGAACAGATCATAACACGAGATCAGTGACACTTGCCAAATCTAATAAAATTAAGACCTTTAATCGACCCTGATGTTATTAATATTGAAACTTTAATATGCTTTAATTTACTAAAAGTGAATAAATCAACATTTCTTTTATCATACAAACTTATTTGAGGAAACTTAAAACATCTGATGAACCTGCCTGGCGTAGTTGTACTACGTATGCTTATACGCATGCTTACAAAGCTGCGGTCTCGGGTTCGAAACCCGGGTCGGGCAAAGTGATAGTGGATTTTTCAATTCCTTACCCACCCGATGTCCGGAATTTGTGCCCGATATAGGCTCGCCCCCTATCATAGCGTGGGCCATAACTTGAGTGCACTGGTTGCTACCAACACCATTGCATACCCCTACCCCTTACGGGAAAAAGGCATGTGTTTATTTATGTTGTCCCTTTCGAACTATTTTTGAATTAAATTTGAGGGAAGAAGGCAAAAACATCTTATAAACTGACTACGAATAAGGCCTTTAATAAATATATGCAGCTAAATGCGTGATCCCGTGCCTGAACGGCGGCCGGTGCAAGGGCGTGAACAAGTGCCGCTGCCCGCCCGGGCTGGGGGGGAACCACTGCGAGGTGGGGCGGCGCGCCGGGGACTGCGCCCGCGGCTGCCGGCACGGCAAGTGCGTGGCGGGCGGCTGCGTCTGCGAGCCAGGCTGGCGGGGACGACTGTGCCATCGGTCGTCAGGTAAAAATAACTAATTGTTTCACTAATTTGTAAAAAAAAGGAAATTAGAGTTGTTGGTGTTAATTTCCATGCGGGTTAAAAACGAGCTAGTGTCCTTGAGAAACTGGCCGAGCTCCGCTAAGCTTATAAAGTGTTTTTACCATACTTTACATTCACTGCACTTTATAAACCCTGATTAGATTAATTTGATGACTTGATTAATAAGCAATCAAAACACATCATCATGTCAGCTAAAATTTACTGTCTGCATCTATATCGGTATCAGCACATATACGTCTCACTGCAGGGAATGGGTATCCTCTGCAATCAAGAGTATGATTGAGAGGGGTACATTATTATAGGTATGGGAAATTTATAAAATTGTGAATAATTTTCATCACCTTACTGGCACACTCACAAACAAGTTGAGTATATTTGGGTGTGTTATTTATCTTAATAATATGTATGAACCATTTTAGTATGGTTGTTTTATGAGCTCCCGTGCACATCCAATATTTCCCTGAGGGTGATAAACAGCAAAGAAACTTGATAAATCATTGATATATGTACAAATGTTTCCTTCAATTGACATTTTTCTATTTTATTTCAAAAATAACAAACTGGTTACTATACATATTTGTTGTTTCAGGATCATCTGAAGAATCCGGTGAATACAAGAGACCACGATAATAAATGACAAATGTGACAAAAGAAACTGCTTAAATAATGTGATTTCTTTATTAAGGAGATAAATTCTTTATAATTCAATGATTTAGTCATTTAGATTTAAGTTCTATGTCATTTAGATACTAATTAGATGTAAGTTCATGCAATATTATAAAACAATAATGACTAATGTTATTTCATTTTATGTTCCACCAATTTCCTTCTACTTGTAAGTAAGAACAATCTCCACATTGGTGTGGCAAAGTGTGAGCTGGTGAACCGTAACATTGTGGGTTTCCCAAATTGAACATTTCTTTTTTGTGTGACTGAATGAGAAATCTCATAAATTGGCATGAAAATTGTGTTTTGGGCCCAGCATGAAAATAAGCTTGCTAGTAGCCATCAGTCACATGTAAGGAAACACAAGCTTGTAACAATATTTTGTCAGGATTGACCAGCATTGTGCAACTGCAATTAGATGCACTATTATCCACTCATTCAAGGAACAGCTATTAATATATATATGTATGAGAGCTTTGTGTAACATATACAATACATCCTGGCTGGCTATCTTGTGCAAGCATGTAGGAATATTATCCAGTCTCTTGAAAATCATGCTTGAAATGAATGAAATACAATGAAATGTAGTAGATTTGTCTACCTAAGAATTGAACCTTAGTGTGTGGTGTGTCAAGCTTGATGTGAAATAACACTAAACTATGAAGAAAGCCTTACAATTTCTATGATTATGGTGCCAATATTCAGCAGATTGAACTCTGTGGCCTAGCAGAGGCTTATGTCCAGCAGTGGATTGCAACATGATGATAATGATTATCGAATTTGGAAATTAAACAATGTAAGGATATAGCATATATTACCATGACTACACTATTATTATTGCCAATTGGAAATCTAGTAGAAAATAAGTTAAACCCACAATTTTCAATTGAGGGTTTAATTTTCATTTACGAACCATATTCAATTACCATGATTATTTTATGCCTCAGATTATACAAAGTACTGGAATCAAAATACTGGAGAAATATAGAATCTATAGAATAATTTGAACATCTTTCTTTTATTGTAAATATTTTGCTACTACGTCATTATCCCTCCTTACACCCACGAAAGTACGGATCAAAAAAAATATTGACTAATAAAATAATTATTACATGTTATTCTAAAATCTTACCTCTTCAAGATATTAACAAAGTATAACAAAACACGTTGCGTAACTTTAAAATTACATGAATTATGTGAAAAACCAACCTCTTAACACACTACTACACAGACACGGCCTATTCAAAAGTTTATTTACATTCACATTTACATTGATTTCAAATGTCAAACTCGCTTCGTGGAAAACTTACTAGATGGCGCACCATTGTGACGTGAATTGATCAATTTCGAAAATAAACTAGGAGATTTTCCTGAACGTCCAGTGGATCAGGGGGGAAAATTTAATTTATACAAATATTTGTCTGCAAAACCGGTGAGTATTTACCTCTAAATATTTATTAATTCATCCACCAAGATACATTTGCCGTCCCCCCTCGGGTCGAGGGGCGATTTCCCTCTCCATGCGAAAACCACACCGCGCAGACTCGTACAAAATGGCGACCCAAAGATATGAAGTTTACACGGTCTACATACCGCGGGCACCGATCGATACCAATGGAGGATTGGGATTTTTCGGGGTCTCTCGTGCACTCCGTAAAATTTGTGAAATAAGTGTCCGGTCGAGCACAAAAGTCGTGAAAAGTGCAGTTTTGAACGGGTTACATCACAGCGGGTTTGCGGAACTTCAAATTGGATCGCAAAATGTGTTTCAAATCACGCAGGTGCGTACGCAGCCGTAGTCTTTCTATTCTGTCTGGGCCTGCTCGAACGCGCGACTCCCCTTCATGATGGCCATTCATTTGGGCTTATCCTTTACGCCGCCGCAAAGAGTTCGCGTCGTGCGTCTTCGAAATTGACCCGTCGCGGCCCACCATGCACCGCGCAAACAAAACATACACCGTATGCGTCATTTACGCGCCCGTCATTATGGTGTACGGACTACGGTCACAAAATGCATCAAACCGACATATCCAATTGCCGGCTGATGCATTTTATGAAACCTGCAAGCATTCCATGGTACACATAGGGGATGATTTGAACTATGTAAGGCCATTTCGGGGTTGTATTTAAGTAGGTATTGGTACGAGTGTGTGGGTAGCACCAGTATTGATTTTTCTGAGCTAGCCCTCGCACAATAGAGCAGTAAGACATTTGTGCTTTTTATACGTAATACGTACTAGATGAATAAGTTAACAGCGGTGCCGATTATCTGCAGTATTTCTCTGACTGCGATCTTGTTAGCACATAGTCATTCCTCAAAGTCGAAAAGTACAAGTATAAATAACAAATAATTCCATTCACAGTAAAAGGTAATCTTCAGAGGCTTATATATGGCTAATCAATGAAAAAAACCACTTCAGCATTTCAACTGAACATCATCTTAACAACATAATTCGAAATTCCAAATAATATCTCTTAGACCTTTACAAAAAAGTACATATTACAAGTCAACATTTCTAAGTATACATAATATTTTTTTAATTTGCAACTATATTAATTCCATTCATTATTGAATCAAAGAGATTAAAAACAATTTGCTGTGGCAAAAAATAGCCCTATTGTACATATTGGAGATGGTTCATTCATCTTACATGACTTACATAAAAGTAGGTCAATGTTTTGACTTTTATATATTAAACCAGCTTATATACATTTTAATAAATGCAAGCTGACACATTGATATGGTACTTTAGGGATTAGACAGGGGTAACATTTTTGTTTTACCATATGGATCAATATTCACCCCTTTTCAAAAGCCCCCAAATGAGGTCAATGGCCATACATTATCACGGTCCATAGAATATGATTTATATCTAATGTTTTTTTTTTTTTCAAATGAATTAGTCACATTTTAATTCTATAGTTTTGTACATATGTGTGTGAAATTATTGTTACCAATGTTATTGGTTTGCATATATTTGTTGTCAGCTTAAATAAGTGTATGTTACTGAAGTTATTTTTAGTTGACATTGGGCACCGAATATTTTGCATATTACAATGAATCAATTGTGTTCATATTGTAAAAATAATAACAAATTAAAATTAGTCCTAACTTTTTTGCTATAATTTAACACTTCTAAATAAAATATTTTTGTTTTTGTATTGTGAAGATATGCTGCATGCCCCTGAGTATAGTTGTTATTTATATAAAGAACAACAACATTCTCATTAATACTGCTCATTCATTAATAATTATAATAGATGATGCAATTGTGGTAATTATTATCAATGAAACATAAACTTGCTATTATTAAGTCCAAAGACATAGTGCTAAATTATTATTTTTTATAAAATATTTTTTATTTTTCTACTCTTAAAGACATGCAGATTATGTGATCATCATCTGAATTGAGTTCAACAATGCTCAATTGTCATTAACTATATCATGAAAGGGTAAATAATACCCAAAGTGGTTATGTTCATTAATCATACCACATAATATTTCAATACCGAGTTTCCATTATGTATCAATTTTTGTAACCATAGTAAAAGTTAACCATAACCAATCCAATAAGAAAATTGTAAACGTAGATTTCTACTGAGAAACTTATTGCCAAGTACTTAACAAGGTTATTGCAAGTCATTGACATATTGGAGTTTACAAACATCAATAACAGTTGTAGATATATATTTAATTCCGTGTACATCAACAAATCTTCTATTATAAATAATTAAATTGAAGTTTTATATACTATAAATATGTTATATTTAAATACATTTTCTAATTAAAATATAAGCAAGTTTATATGTCCTCATCATCCTCAGTCATAGGAAGTCCACTGCTGAACATAGGCAAAAAGAATTAAATGCATATTATACTAATTTAATTTAATATTTAATAGTGGACACAAGTAGCTATGTACTATATACATACTTAGGTAATATTATGCTAATTTCCTATATTGAGCGTAAATATTCACAATGATTGAGACAATTACAAATATATCAAATTTTTGTCCCGTGTCATAAGTCAACAGATCTACATCATCAGGTCACACAAATCACTTTCCAGATGTTTTAATATCCTAGCACTTAAGGCTATAATAACATATTATAAGGATTATGCAATCATCCCACATACTTATCCACACAAATTGCAAATGTCCTGAAATATGCTGCACATCTTTCTGAACTTCAAGATGGACATAAGCTGTACTCTTATAATTTATCAATGGTATTATGACAGTATTTATTGTGCCCAGGTCGTAAGTGGTTTCACAAGAGACAGCTGGTACTGGCCAGAGCCCGCACATACGTAAACCAATGGTCCAGAAGTTAACACTTTTGGTGGAAGCAGGCGACAATCAAGTCGACATAATGAACTCCGCCGTCAGCACAGAGTCCATGGATATGGCCGAAGAGGTAAGAACAATTACAGAAATAAATTCAATTGATTTTTTCCTGTTTCAGTGAATGAATTGGTGATTCTAAGAAAATTCTATTATTTTGAAAATATTAAAATACTGTGCAATATCTAGATTTGGAAATGAGGTTTGTAAAAAATATGCTATATAATGCTTGTAAGATTTGCTGTTCCCGTTTTTAAGTTTAATTTGCAAGACAGTGGCTATACTAGAGATCCTATAATTAATAATTCTAAGGCCAGTCCACACATAGGCCCCATGACTACTTTTTCAATGTTAGGATTGTGAACGTTGGAAGTAAGGATATCCTTTCCATCTATAAGTTGAATAACTATTAACTAGCATTGACATTAGCATGCAGAACATAATAAATAAGTTAAAAACTCCACCATTTTGTTTGCTTTGTGACAGAAGATTTGGAGCATAATCCTTTAAGCATGTCTAATGAATTAGTATGAATGTATTCTGTGACATTTACATATCATATTGTTGAATGTTACCGATACCAAACAAAATCTTGAGTTTAAATTTAAATACGTGTGTTAGAACTCTATCTATACCAACGTTTATATCAGCATGGATATGATACGAGCCCAGTTGCCTTTTATGTCCAAATTTACATATTATGTCTATGCCATATAATGTCTTCAACTAAATGCGTGACGCACACGCGCCCAGGTTTTCATCCGCTAATTGCTTTTGGCACAAATTGCTAAAAGATGCAGTAACATTGCTTTAAAGATATATTACGAGCGATGAGTATTTTGTATCCTCGTCAGTCAATAAAGTCTTTTACGGGTGTTGTCTTTTTGATACCTTGTAAAAACGGAACCCTTTTACAGAGACTCCGCTGTCTGTCTACCTGTCACCAGGCTGTATCTCATAAACCGTGATAGGATCAGGAATAAACGTGATTTTGAGGGTTCATTTTATACAGGGTATATCAAGACTGCTATCGAAAAGGAAGCTGGGTGGTAGTTGAAGGGATTTCAGACACAATGCAACAGAAAAGTTTGCAAAAAAAAGCGATAATTTTTTTTGTTATTTTTTTCCTATTGCCATATTTGGGTGGTAAATACATTTTTTTCCTAAAATAATAGTGTATACCCTTTTATTTGTAAATACTCTAAGGTTTATAGGAGTTTAAATTATTATTTTAGCAAAAACTATAGATTTACCACCCAAAAATGAGGATATTTAAAAAATCATTAAAAAGTAATATCGCGTTTCTTTGCGAAAATTTTAGTTGCATTGTGTTTGTAGTCACTAAAACTACCACCCAGCTTCGTTTTCGGTAGCAGTCTTGATATACCCAGTAGATGGTGTGAACTCTTCGTGCGCGAATCCGACTCGCACCTCTTTGTAAATTAGTGTTATGTGTGATCTCATAAAATAGTCGGCTATATAAATAATGTAAGTTATGCATAAGTGCATAATATGCTAATGTTACTGGTAGTAGACCAGGTCTGTCATATTATGTGAGAGGTCGACTGGGTGGGTACCACCGCAATGTCCATTTCTCCCGTCAAACAGCAGTGTAAATGCACCATTGTGTTTCGGGTTGAAGGACATTGTAGCCAGACTAACTACTGGACATATTGAGACTTCACATTTTATGTCTCAGGATGGCGAGCGCAGTGGAATTTTGCTACTGTTTATGAGCGGTCTTATCGCTTACCATCAGGCGAACGGCTTGCTCGTCTCGCCATTCATTGCAATAAAAAAAAAGTATTACTGTTCTGTTGTTAATTTGTGTCAACTCTGGTATAAATATTGGTGGTTTTATTGTTGCTGTTCATGTTCATGATTTATTAACGATTTTATTTTTTATCCAATTAATGAAAAAAAAGAAGTTATAAGTTTTGCATGGATAGTAGTCGAAGAGTATCGTGTAATTGTGTGTGTGTATTGCAGGACATGTCTCAGGTGGACGGGTGCGGGTTGAGCGGCGCGTCTGACGACGACGACGAGTGCGTGTCCTCACCAGCCGGCTCCAGCTACGACGACAGCGCTGACATCATCAAGAACGCCATGAGCGACGAGGTCACCAAGCAACTCGCAGCCGCAGGTCTGTCATACACACCGATCATACAACATGCAACTCACAAACCAAGTTCCAACTAACATTTATGACAATAGATCCTGTGTTACAACATGCAACACAAATTAATAATTCGTGCGAGTTTTATGTTGCAATGGAGGAATATCTTGTTTTGTATCGAATGGCAAAAACAGAATTAAAAAAAAATCGTTACGGTTGGGAAAGGTTAGGCCATATAGTCAACCACACTGGTCACTGGTACAGGTTGGCTGACTTTACCATACAAATTCGTTAAAATTTCTAGGGTAGGGTTTGTTTCCTAACGATATTTTCCTTCACTGTTATAGTGCGTGATGATAGAGTATCAATACAAACATGACTCCGTAAAATCAGAGGTGTGCCAACAGGCTACCGCGCATTTTTAAAATTCGTTAAAAATATTTACAGTTTATTCATAGACAGTTTTAAAATCGATTTTAGCTATCTAATGTTTTGTTTTCTTCGTTCAAACTGAATGCAAAAGTCGTTCGTAAGGGACAAAATATTATATTACTAAAATAGGTAAAACTGTATGTAATTAAAGCCATTGACGTCTACAATAAGTAGAAGCAAAACACATGGCAGTTAAACAAATGATCTCCTTTAAGCAACATTAAGTATTTATCCATGCGCAGGGCCCGTAGGCATGGCGGCGGCGGCAGCCATAGCCTCGTCGAAAAAGCGTAAGAGGCCACACTCGTTCGAGACAAACCCGTCCGTTAGGAAACGACACCAAAACAGACTGCTCAGGAAACTTAGAGTGAGTACCAACCAACTGTATTATTAGTCATTTTCTAGTTCTATTTATTAGTACCTGGGTATTTTCTCCATTAATGTGCCATTACACTGTAAAAATTATTAACTTAGTAAGATCTTCACGAAAAAATAATCTGAGGAGAAAAGTAATTATGCAAGCTCTATCCTTCTTTTCTCAACAAAAGAAAATTTTATGCTAATCTATTAGCATGATCTATTGGGGCAGCATAATTGTGCCAATTAGCGAGAAATATTCTTCTACCACTAGTCGATGCTCTATCTTGTCGGTACTACATTTACCATCAGATGCAGTGCAGTCAGACTGCGTTGAAAACTACACCAGTACACTGAACCAAAAATGAGTGAAGATTTGTAGAAATATCTAAAAACAGGCTGTGAAATGATAGACAGCGGTTTCATCCTATCTGGTATCTCGCAACCTTACTGACATAACGAAACATGACGCCGAAGCTGTCGCTTCACGTCGATTTCCTATGATACTGAGGTGCCGCCCTGGACGAGCTTGTCCATTTACGATGAGTCATGACTGACAACAGCGTGACCACAGGTTATTAATTCATTCATTTCTAGGCATGTTGCCCTGTTCCCATGAAAAAGCAATGTAAGGTGGCAAAATTTAATCAAGGGCGGATTCAGCTTTCAAGCCAGGGGAGTTCACATTGTTTTCTTGTCAGAACAATGAGTACGATTTCAATACACGAATGCGTAGTAATCATTTTTTAAAGTTGTTACAGACAACTTTTTACATTATTTATCGACATCCATAGAATTTATTGTACTTATAAATTTTAGCAACAAGATAATAAATACATTCTGTCAATCTTGAGCCAGCCCGGGGGGTTTATGACCCCCATGACCTATCTGGTTCCGCCGTTGGATTGAATAAACATGTTGTGATTGTGGCGCAGCAAACGATCGAGGAGTTCGCGACCCGCGTGGGGCAGCAGGCGGTGGTGCTGGTGGCGACGCCGGGCAAGCCCAACACCTCGTACCGCGTGTTCGGCGCCAAGCCGCTCGAGGACGTGGTGCGCAACCTGCGCTGCATGATCATGGAGGAACTCGAGAACGCGCTCGCGCAACAGGTAACTGCACCACACGCTGTATGCTGCCGCCACCACCACACTACACTCATTTACATGCTAAATAGTTTTTAAACATACTTCACTGTATGGAACATCTATTTGTTAATTCAACTAGCCTTAAAACCATCCATCTAAGTCCTAAGAATATTTGTGTAGTTACAGTACGTTTTATGTTATAAAAACTGGCACGATCATTGATACACAGACTTCATCTAATATGTAGTTTGGGGAAAATAAATCGAGACTTAACATCTTATGTCTCAGGATGGAATTCATAGTGCTAATTGGTTTTGCTGCTGTCCCATTAGCAGTCATACCGTTTCCCATCAGACGGATGGAATGCTCATAATTCAATACAAATAAGAACAATAGAGTATAATAAATAGCCTAGAGTAGGTCAGTAGTGTGTCCCCGTGGTGGCGGTGGAGTCGCGTGTTCGATGTATATAACGACGTCAGTTCGGGCTGGGCGCGTGCCCGCAGGCGCCGCCGCCGCCGCAGGACGACCCCTCGCTGTTCGAGCTGCCGCCGCTCATCATCGACGGCATCCCCACGCCGGTCGAGAAGATGACGCAAGCCCAGCTGAGGGCCTTCATCCCGCTCATGCTCAAGTACTCGATGGTGCGCGGCAAGCCGGGCTGGGGCCGCGAGTCCACGCGCCCGCCCTGGTGGCCCAAGGACCTGCCCTGGGCCAATGTGCGCATGGACGCGCGCTCGGAGGATGAGAAGCAAAAGGTACAACATCACTATCACTGTTGACGTCGATATTCTTGCGGTATCGCAATGTATTGATACACAGATACATGAAAAACCATACTTTTCAAGCTTCTATTTAACTGTGACTACTTATAATGTAAGGCTATAAGTAACAATTATCTGATAAAACAACAGGGAAATTGTTATGATAGCCATTGATTGTTTTACGGTTTTTAAACTACAACATCCAAAATTAAATTTTACAACCACCAATATTATAGCAAATCTCACAGATACCAACATCAACTTAAAGATATCAATAAACTTTACACACTATTAACGCTACCTACTGTCAATTCCAGATGTCATGGACACACGCGCTGCGGCAGATCGTGGTGAACTGCTACAAGTATCACGGCCGCGAGGACTTACTGCCCGCCTTCACAGAAGAGGACGAAAAGGGACCGCCCACGCAACCCGTTAGTATACATCGTCTTACTAGTGTATATTTAACACCTATTTGTCTCTTGTGGTATAAGATGCCATGTAAAACCTTGGTCAGGAATATTTTATTCAAATTAATTAGCTTGTTCAATTCAGATTTTTTGTATTAATTTTGTAAGTTACATTTTTCTATATTCAATTCGTATATTAATTAATGAAAGTATTAACGCAAAAATGGCTAAATCTTCCAGAATTTCATGAAAGTTTAAGCCACTTTTATTCTGACATTCTCTGTTCTCACAATCTACAATTGTGACATTGTATTAACTAACAAAATTGTGTCTGTTATAATATACCCACCATTTACAAATATAGAACTGTGATATTATTAACAAAATTGTGTCCTACATATATCAGAGTACTATAAAATGATATTGTTAATTCACGCTGACCGGGATTGCCGCTGGATTGGTACTGTGCTACTGTACTGGTACTGCGAGTAGATATCAGCTTGCATGCCGAACGCGAGCAACTCCGGCGGCTCGTCGGGCGCGCGCTCTCAGCCCGCCATGCCCGCGCAACAAGTCTGCATCGATCAGATGACGCTCGCTGATGTCGATGTACGACCTGTACATACACATACATACATACACGCACACACATTACAAATCACAGACACACACATGCACAAACATCACATGCTTACACTGTTATACAGGGAGTGCTGCTACTTCAAAAATGTGCATAAATATGTTGGTGCCCGTTCACGTTTTTATGCGTCCAAGAAAAATTAAACAAAATTTTGGGCTTTTTCCTAAGATAATAGTGTATACCCTTTTATTTATAAATAATCTAAGGTATAAAAGAGTTAAAATTATTTTTACCCATAAATGACGATATTTAAAAAATCATAAAAAATAATTGTCGCGTTTCTTTGCGAAATTTTTAGTTGCATTGTGTTTGTAGTCACTAAAATTACCACCCGGCTTCGTTTTCGGTAGCAGTCTTGATATACCCGGTATGTATACATAAATCACATGTATGTTGGAATACACAAACAAACATACATAAAACACCAAATCATCAAAATATACACAAACATACATCAGGTCTATACATAATAAACAGAATTGGTACACGTCATACACACAAATAATAACATAATCTGTATTTAAAGTTTGGTTTGATAATAATAATTTTATAAGGTGTTGTCTAGATTTAGTATGATGGGAATTAGGCTATTTTTATGATATTACTAATTAAAAGGTGAAGAAAACCAAATACAATTCTATAAATGTTATTTTTCTACATTTAATGTTCCAATTACTTAATATTTTAATATTTTATATTAAAAAAATTGTAATGTGTGTGTTACTTGTGCTCGTCTCAACGCCTCCGTTGCACTGATTGGCAAAGACAATACAATTTATACCGACTATTGAGCCATAGACCGCAACTATTAGAGGTGATATCCTCAAACGTTACATAATGTATAATAGAAAATATACAATTATTGTTTAACGTGAGAAAAATACGTCATAAGATAATAAAAACAACATCTGAATATTTGTTAATAAAACTATGAATAAAAAGTAAAGGTTCATGTAAATAAGTTGCGTTTCGCTGCGTTGTACAGATGTCGCAGTACGCGCCGGCGGTCCTGCAGACCATCACCAACCCGGACGGCTCCGTGTCGCTCATACAAGTGGACCCCAACAACCCCATCATCACGCTGCCAGACGGAACCACCGCGCAAGTGGTCGGTATACATATTTATCAGTATTAGGGCCAGTTTCACTTGATAAAGTCGATGATACATATTTGGCACTCATCTGTTAGATAAAATACAAAAGCTATCATTGACTGCATCAGGAACTGTTGAAAGTGGCTCTTACTGTACAATTATTAGATTACAAAACAGTCAAGTAGTTTAGACATGTTCTGGAGTAATACTGATTTTAAAGTTATTCTTCTCGAATAGTTTATGTAGTTTTGAACAGACTAATATAATTGTGTGTACTGTTGAGATGTAATCATGATAAATTCTCTACAATCTCATACTTCAGTAGGTACCAGTGTAGTCTTTTTAGTTAATAAAAAAAAATCACCATATTCATTCATTGTTTATACATAATATGTGTAAATGTATGTATTCTCATACCAAATCCAAATTAACCGAAGTTCGTCAAAACGCCGCCAGACTAAAGTGGGACTGGGCTGGACATGTGTGTTGCATGCCAGATGAGATGTGGGCGAAAATCACCACGAAATGGGTTCCGAAGGGCCGTGGAAGAGGTAGACGTGGTGGCGAGACGAATTGAATTCCCATTGGAAAGATTGGTCATATAAAGCCCTTTACCGGGATGCATGGAAGGCGGAAAGAGTGGCCTTTGCTCTGCAATGGGACGCTACAGGCTCATAATAATAATACTAAACTTACAATACATATAAACACACAAATTACATTAGACATGTTTCTGTCAAAATAAATACATGATAGAGTAAGTTGTTTACACATTTCATTATTTTATGTATAAACCTGACATCTGTATCAGCCTATATACGTCTCACTGCAGGACACGGACCTCCCATACAATCGAGAGTACGATTGAGAGTGGTTAGGCCTTACATATTGTCGTTTACCATTTGATGTTTGAAGTATATTTGTTCGGTGCGCAGATACACAGCGGCGAGGGCGGCGCGGGCGGTCTGGGCGGGCTGGACGGCGAGGGCGCCGTGGCCGTGGACCTCAACGCCGTCGCCGAGGCCACGCTCAACCACGACGGACAGATCATTCTCACCGGCGAGGACGGCCACGGGTACCCGGTCTCTGTCTCCGGAGTCATCACCGTGCCGGTCTCCGCCTCCGTGTACCAGTCCATGGTGGCCTCCATGCAGACGCAGGACGGCGTGTGCGTCGCGCCCCTCGTGCAGGTCAGCCTACTCAAGACCGAACCTGATGATGTCACTACCTCCGCGTAGTACACAAATTCACACCTACATAGCCCATTTATGGTTTAGGATACTATAGTTTAGCAATACGATCTTTAGTCTCAATATTATAAATAAAATGCGGTACATTATGTAAAAGTTAAACATTTTGAAATTAGGCATATACAAAGTAGCAAAGTAGTTAAACTACTTTTACCCGGTCTAAAAAAAAATAAAGTAAGTTCATAACAGGGTCAAAATAAAAAATAAATAGAAGTAAAAATGAAATTTGGAAAAGAATATACAAAAATAATAAATAGCAATTCTACTTATTACAGGTACAAAATATAAAGTGCAATATTTATGAAAATACATATATTTATAATTCATACATAGAAAATAATATACATTTAACATAGAGTCATGGAATAACACTTCCATAAAAAATTTAAGCAGTGAAAATACAGAGAATTGTAAATAAATTCCACTTATTAATCATAATAACAGAATAAAAAAAAGCAACTTAAACTTTATTTATATAGTATACCAAGCAATCTTCATAGTGAGTAGACACAGTGACAATCATAAGGACCCTTGATAACTATCTCTGATCCAAATTCATGACACTATTATGTTGTAATATTTCCAAACTGGACCATTTTTCCCAAGGTGATGTGAAGGAAATATAAAGTGAACTTTTAATTTTTTTTTTTGTTATCTCGGATTCAAAAAGGAGAAAGAGAATAGCCTATGACTTGAGATTACATAGACTTTTTATATGCGATGCTTATACAATTTAATTTTCACTGAGAATTCGCATTAAGAAACTTGACTTTACGTAACGTGAATTTATTTAGCATGTCGTTTTTTTATTTAAAATATAGTACATATTTAAATTAATTATTTATATATTTTTTTTATTATGCCTAATTTTAATAGTATGTAGAATTATTGGGTTTAATATACTGGGTACCTCAAGAGTGCTACCGAAAACGAAGCCGGGTGGTAGTTTTAGTGACTACAAACACAATGCAACTAAACATTTCGCAAAGAAACGCGTCAATTATTTTTTATGATTTTGTAAATATCGTCATTTTTGGGTGGTAAATACATAGTTTTTGCTACAATAATAATTTAAACTCTTTTATACCTTAGATTATTTATAAATAAAAGGGTATACACTATTATTTTAGGAAAAAATGCATTTACCACCCAAATATGGTCATAGGAAAAAAATAACAAAAAAAATTGTCGCTTTTTTTGCAACTTTTTCTCTTGCATTGTGTCTAAAGTCGCTTAAACTACCACCCGGCTTCGTTTTCGGTAGCAGTCTTGATATACCCTGTATACAGGTATTGATTATGGGTTAATAGAGAATAAGTGTAAAAAATGATATGTGAATTTAACCTATAAAATTCAATATTAAAAAATGTGATGTTAGAACAAATATGGTTTCAAAAACGATATTTCGTAGAAGTTTTTATAATCAATCCCAAATGACGGAGCACAGTACCTGTAGTTGCACAGTCCCAAAGCTTGCAATTGTTGCCAAAATACACTAGACTAGACAGCCATAATAAATATAAGTACAATATTAATGTGGGTTGCTAATGCCAACAAAACAAGATGGTAGAACAAACTTCTATATCGAGAACTATAAACATAAATAGTCATTTCTAAATAAATATTGAAGGCAAAGGCTTTAATATATACACCAGATTTATTCCATCTTTACATATGGTATGTCTAATTATTATTAAAAAACAGAGCTATTATCTCTAAATTAAATTAATTGAATATAATCAAGAAACAAATGACTTTTAAAAAATTCTTACTGTATTTTTGTTATTTGTTGAAGTGACATTTTCTTTTCGTCTCATATGAAATAGTCATAATGTTACTAAATGTTTGGCATTGGTGACCGATCCTCAGACTGTGCCATGGAGCATTGTGTAGTGATATAGCTAGTGATAGCTAATTGTGATATTTTGTAAATGAATAGCGCTACAATGAATAGAATAAGGCAATGATTATTTGGCATAACTAACAATTTTAACATAATAGCATTTTATACTCAAGTATATTACCAAAAAGCAACATTCATATAAGAGAATAATTATTTCTTAACTATAGGTGATGAATAAAAAACTTGCTATGAGTCATATACCTACAGTTATGCCAATGCGTCCACATTATATGCATGTATTTTTTGTTGTGTTTGATATTCAAATTTTATGTTTTGCTTACTTTATAAGGCTGTTTCCTAAATTAGTTCAAGATCTAGAATATTTTTATTTGTTTGTGGGTCCGTTGTAAGACTTGTAATGTAGTTAGATTCAGAAACAATAGACTAATATAATTTTTAAATTAAAATATGTAAAGCCGAGATGTAATAAAATTTAAAAATAGCTAATAGAGGCTTGAGAATTCAGAGTTTCGCTTGTGAATGTAGTTAAGTGAAGTTTAACTTTGCTATGAACAATGTTATGTATACCAAAGTTAAGCATTTAATGAGCTAAGTACTGCCAGTGCATGTGTTTGTTATATTTATTTGATGTCCACAAGGTTGTCAATATGAGTTACTACAATCTTGTTCAATAAAAGTTTATATACATAACTAAACTCAACAATATTATGAATACATCTTTCTGAAAGTCCAAGCAAATTTTTATGTTTAAGAAATTGGAGTGTAAGTGAATATTGAAACTCATATTGTTAATCTAGTGGACAGCCAGTATTACGTTTAGTTATAAATTGCACAATGCTTGTTTTATGTTCTCTTCGCATCGACATTGTTGCCGTTTTATTTTTGTTTTATGATATGTTACTGTGTAAGTGCAATATTGTGTGTGTTATGTGTGTATGAGTGACGCCAGATGTTAGAATTGTTTTTGAGTATTAATTATAGTATTTTGTGACTCAAGTCTTTTCTACTGCAGGACGTCGGAAAATACTTAAAACGAGAAAAGATGCATAACTTAGGATAAAACATATTTTTTTAAAAATATCAAAGTTAAATTGTGTTGTTATAGATATTTAAAGTGGCAAATCCAAGTTATAACTTGTCATTAAATGTAGTTAAATAGTTATTTATTTAATTGGGTTTTATTGGATTATTACGTTAATTTAAGTTGATTAAAGTGCATACGAGTACTTTTCTTGAATCGAAAATGTCTAGTCCATTTAAATATGGCGCATTCTGCAGTACAAAAGAAGTGAGCACATTCATGTACATAATATAGCTTATTTTATTAATGTTATTTTTTCTATTGATGAAATGTGTTGTAGATGTTATGCTTGTATTTAGTTGTTTTTTGTTATTTATCCAACACCAAATATATGACAATTTTAATTTTTTTTTGTGTCCAGGTCAAATGTACTATTTTCAGTTCTTTCCAAATTTATATAAAAACAATGTCAGGAACCTTTAAATCATAAAACATAATTTGATATCAAAGGTACACCCAGAATTATAAATAACACATTTTTGCATTGAATCTAGTGTTGATAATCACACAATATTATTGATCTAAAACAAAACTATGGGGTCAAATAATTTTACTTTTTGTAATAGCAAAGGAAATATTAAGGATCTGGACAATAAATATGACTGTTCAACATATTTAGTTACAATATTTTTAACAAAAACATTTCAACGTAAATCCCATTTATATATTGCTTAAATATGCATGTATCTATATATGTTTTGAGCTGCAAAGTTATTTTAAAATCTAAAATATTGGTGTTACACACAGCCTAATACGCGTCCCGCCGACAATAAATATGTGGAACGTTCAGCCTTGTTTTATTTGTAGTTTCGAATTTGAACAGTTTGCACAAATTACAGCTTCAATCTCACCCTCTGAACCACTGCATGAACAGGTTTGTACTACACTTGTTTTGTGCCATTTTTTTGTGCTAGCCGCTTTTTTTATATTGATTTAGTCTGTCGCCATGTTGGAATTTTGTTATTTGGCGCGTAAATTATAACATTGTTTTTTATTTCTCTTTTATATTTTTATTATAATATTGGATTTACTTAACTATTTAATTAAAACTGAACAGCGTGTGGAAGGTAGATTTGTCCGTTATTCCTCTTGTGTAGGTAGTTACAAGTACGTTTCTTGCAATTGTCAAGTTCTTAAAATGTGCAATGTTTTGGATAATGTGAACTGTAATTGAGAAGGCGAGTGGTGGTTGTGCAGGTGGAACAGAACGGCGAGGGTCTGGAGGCGATATCGATGGGCGGCGGCGTGGCGGGCGTGATGCTGCAGGGCGGCGGCGAGACGCAGGTGTTGCAGGTGCTCAGTCTCAAGGACGCCACAGTGCTCACCAAGGCCATGGTATTCATCTTCTCCTTCTCAAAATATCGAATTATTGGGCTCGATAAATTGGCCCCGGTTTTATTCGCGTTTATTGACAATTGTTTCATTCGTTATTCTTTTTTTACGTAAGCCGCAATCAATATGCGATCTTAATCATTATCCAAGTATGACGATAAAGTGGCCTCTTCAAATCCTTTTTGGAATTATTATTGGCTTATGATTGAGAATATCTATTGTTAAGTCCGATGTAGTTATTTAAATGAAACTACATTGAAAAGATCTTCAGTGGCGTTATAATAAAAAAATATCTAAAATGTTCAAATAATGAATACACGTAACCATAAAGCAAGTAGCAACACGTCGTATAATCGAACGGAAAGATTAATAGTGTGCATACCCGTGTTGGCGTTGCAGCAAGTGAAGTCTGAGCGCGACGCCGTGGTGGCGGACTCCTAGCTGCTGACGCTGGTGGCCGCCGCGCCGCCCGACGCGCTGCTCGCCGACCGCACATAGCACACACACACCGGGGCAGCAGCCGGGACCACGCGCCCACACGTTAGGGAATATAACACCTCCACATAGTATAATCGGCTGTGTTGAGTAGCGAATACGCGAGCACGGCCGCCTGCGTTAATCTCGCGCCTTTAGATATCTTAATTTCTTTACAAGACTTACGTTAGCAAATCTTTTATTACCTAACAGATTTGTGCAATATTTTACAAATACCGATCGCTTTTATTTATTATTTATTTATTTATTTATATGCAATGTTAAATTTTGTTTACCTGAATATGAATTAGAATTATCGATTATCACTGTGAAATTAATAAAACAATTAAAATTGTGAATAAAACTCTAGTATGATTGAATAGAGTTTAAGTACGTTTGGAAAAAAATATTGATAATTCTAGCTATATGATATTGGCATAAATTATAGTTATAGCGAAAACTATATGAACTAAAGTATTTTATAAATCGGGTGAACAAAAAGTAACATTGTGTTTCTTGCGAACATACAAGCGAGAAATAAATATACGTAATGTAAGAATACATTCCTCTTAATTTAATAGTGCGTGTTTGTTGAATATTTTGTTGTTTATGTTTAATTTATTTCTTATAATGTTTGTTACAGCCACCTATTGTATTCTAGTCTACTCGAGTCAAGGAACGAATCTAGTCTCACAAATAAATATGAGTGAAATCAAAGGCGATGTATTTTATCCGAACTTTTTTATATCTTAGTCAAGTATTATGAAAGAATTAGTATAAATTTAATGTAATTCGCATAGTATATTGTAAATTCGTGATTAAATTTACCAATTATTACGCAGGGTTGTTGTGGTACGGTGAGATTTGGATGTTGTTAATATTTAGCTGCCATATGACATATACTGTATACAGCGAGTGATGTGTTCCGATCGAGTCTCGGAATGTTTCCTACGTTTTGTAAATAAACCTAACATAGGTTTTAAATCGCGTTAAACGTTAAGATTAAATATTTATAGTCTGGTATAGTCATAGTTAGGAGTTATAGTACAAATGAATGTGTTGTATAAATGCAGTGAAGGCATTTCGTGTCGGTAAAAGACTATAGACTCGTCGTATGTTTATTGTTTGGTTCCTGTCCATATTTTATTTTTGTTTTTAATTTATTTTCCGTCAGGAGCGCTTGGGTTTGTATATCGACGCGTAGCATGAATAAAGCACAATTTTGTTGTTAAGTACAATAATTTGTGATGTAAATAGCGGTATGGATGTGTGAATATGGCCATCATTAAAGTATTTACGTATAAGTTTTTGTTTTTTTTTTTCTAAACATATTAAAGTATTAACCACTAGAACACTAATTGTTTCCTTTTCTGCTACTATTGACTAATTTTTTAATACTTACAATATAACAATATCTTCTGATATATTTTCTAATTGGAACCAACGTGTAATAAGTAGAGCATTGCAATATGTAGGCACGCGCATTCATTTTGTCAGCATCTGTAGTGCAGTTGGTTAGACGTCAAATGTGAAACGAGAGGACGCGGGTTCGATCCCCGCATCGATCGATATTTCAGTGATCCATAGGTACTTATCTGTTTTGGTCTGGGTGTTTGTGAGACCGAAAACTCTTATATTCTGAAATCCACAACACAACACTGTCTCAGCGTCAGTAATTAATATAAACGTGACTTTCTGCTATTACCAAACAGGTATATTGTATTCCTATCTTAATCTTTGGCAAGATCTTTTAATGGCTAAGATTTTTAGATCTTAATATCGATTAATGGCAAAAGGAGCATGCGTATTCCTAGTCCTTAATAGTGAATAGTATAACCTTGCAAATTGCAATAGGCAATGTAGAAAATCCTAATTTATGAATATGATTCAGTGTTATACCTATTACACAGGCCATTTTGTTCGTAAGCTCTGAAAAATCAAGCTGCAGCGTTATTATCTAAGCAATGATTTGTAGGTTCAGTGAGTCATAATGATGTAAGCGCCACTATTCATGGCAAGGGCGGATCACTGTGTACGATTTTATTACTCGAATTCGTTTATTGCATAAGTAAAACTATAACCAGGGGCGTCGCCAGCCGATGGCCTAGGGAGGGGCAAATATTATGGAGAATGAGAAAAATGTGATTGCAACTTACACAATTTGAACGGCAGCCCCCAGACGGTCAATATTATTGTATAATATTGTATGGTATATGCAAAAAAATACCATAAGGCAAGTCAAAGATTATGCTGCTTTACATTTGGCCTTTTTTTTAATCTCTAGGGGCAGCTGACCCTGCCTCCCATGGCGACGCCTTTGACTATAACATTAACATAATAGGCGGAATGCCAAGCTGGGCAGCCAAGTTTAGATTCGATGGATACACAAATCGGCAATTATTAAAATAGCAGATGCATTATTTTCAAGGAATTTGATTTGGGCCTGATGTCAAGTCATCTGATCGTGTGGTCATCTTACGGAAGTCGTTTCAACAATAGGCAAGTGCATCGGTTCCTCGGATATTGTAGTTTTTTGGGGGGGGTAGGAACAGTATATTGTATGGATTATCGCCTACCGGCAAATATTACTTGTTAAATGAAAATGGCTGTATTCAGTAGTGGTTTAGCAATATAAATTATTGCCATAAGTTAGAAGTCTCAGTTCTCTACAGTTCAGGGAGGTACCGACCTCAATAATTTATATTGTGAATACACGAGTGCTTGAACGAACGTGAAATTCCGATACATGCTGTAGTTTTATTTGCTTCAAAAGAAACTACACAAACCAAGAGTATTGCGCGAGTTAGTGTTCGGCCTCCGCGTTTGTCTAATCCGGCTCTGGTGATATTACAAAAGTATTGATTCAGACTTAAAGAACGTCAACTTCGCTTTCCAAGGACCAACATACAGGTAACACAATTATTGACTGTGATACAGTAAGTAGAAATTTAGTAGAATCAATATAATTCATTTATGAGAAATTAAAGATTTGCCTAAGATATTCTGCATGAGAAATCCACCTTGTATTTGATAACATGTAATTTTATTGATGAAGCAGGCAAAATATTATATACATTTCAAAATTACTAAGATGAGGTAGAAAAATGAAACACCAGAGTTGTTATATTCTAATGTATTTATACATTAGACAAAAGCAGATTTCAAACGGTCGACCAGGAATACTATAGAAGTCTGTGCTTCACACAATGTAAAATAAACTCGACAACAAAACTATTATACAAATGTTCTACACCTTAATCTGATGACCTTACATTTCATAAACATTCTCTAAAGCTAATTCTGGTTTGTCATATCCAAGTTCCTCTGGGGTGTCAATACCGAGTTCTGTGAGTGTGGGTTTGATTTCCTGGATGATGTATGGGTAGATTTCATTCACTTTGTTGCCGCACTTGTCTTTGCAGGCTTCAATGAACCTGACAGCGAGGGCGTAGTCATTGACTCGTCTGCAGGCGTGCAGGGCGGCTTTGATGATTTTTGGGTCAGGAACCAGGTCCATGCCACAGAGGTCGTTCATACCCTTGCGGATTTCCCAGCCATCAATGTCTTTCCGGTTGAAGAATGATTCATATCTGGAATTTGAATTAAATACAAATATATCACAATGCAAATGAATTAGGCACACCAACAATTTAATCGAGTAATATTATAGAAAACGTAATATTTATTTAAAATTTTTCATATTAGATAAGAATGGGCAAAGTAGCGAAAACTACAAACAGGCGAAACTTAGCTCCGGCCGAAATAACACACAGAGAAAGCAACAAAAAAATACTTTGGCTGCATAAAAATCAATACTTCGATATTGTATAAGCCATTACAAAAATTATAGATAATTCCCGTTCAAGCCTGAACATTGAAATCTATGTTAAGCTAGCTTGTTATCAGTTTAAATATGTGCGATAGGGAAAATCAATACGTTCCAGACATATGTATAATGTATTCTATATTGCTTGTTATTCTATATATCTCTGTCTATATATTTATATTTAAATTGCATTAAATAATTTTTAAGACAAAAATCATTTTGGAAGATTACTTGAAAATAATACGAATTACATACTTCTTCTAAGCGTCCCACATTTCGTCCAATTTATAATTTACAACATTTACTGCGGGTTCAGATTTCAGCGAATACAAGACCTTATTCTAGAGTAGTTTTATAACAATATCAGTAATGTACTGATAGGATTCATAGTATTTCCAGTTACATAACGTCAAATTCTGCGACAGTTTCTAACCTGCTATCAAATTCTTCGTCACTTTCGACGGGGCCACCGTGTGATCTCCGCGTGGGCACCACAGCGGCAACCCTGGCCGCCGGCACCAGGGACCTCTTCAGCACATTAGCCAATGCACCAGTAGCTGATTTCAACATTTTGGTCAAACGTTTTACAGGAACTTTGACTAGGATAACAAATGGCTGCTCGATACCATAGACTAAAAAAAATCACTTGCCAGTCGTCCCAAATGACGTCTGTAGTGATTGCTGCGCATGCTCCTTGGCACATTAAAATGTTGTAGATGGCAGTGCACTTTCATAATCGATAGATTATGTTTTTACACAGATGAAACTTTTGACTATAAAAAATAACATTCATCTTTTTCGTTTAGCTTAAACGTTTTTATAATACTAAATTCATTAATGATTACATAGCAATCAATAAAAGTTTTTGAATAGGTTTTCGTCTATATATTATTTCTAACTAATGTTACTAAACGTTAATATTGACCCCATAGATGTAGTATAGAACATAGATCGGCAATGTGTCATTTTGAGCGCGACCAAAACTGATTTACGATTGTGTGCGTGAAGTTTACATGTGTGCTTGACATATAATGGTGTACCATGCACTTTCGATACTTTCGTATCGATATCGATATAGCTGTTGGTCTGTAGAAGTGAAATAATATTGGATATATGCGACATTTTATTATATATTAACAGAAACTTACTGATATTCTACTTATTTCAATACTGATACATAAACACACAAATAAATAAAGATAAATTGTTATATTATTTGAAAATATTTTGTTTGAGGTGTTTTGTATGGGTCTTTATGTTCCCCTGATCAAAATTATATTTTTTCATTGTTATGTTTACATAGTACATACACCTAATTAAACTGGGAACAAAAACATATTTATGAAATAAAACTATTATTTAAAAAGTTTTAGCGTTTTCGGTTTATTTTTTTCCTTTTTTAACTTCCCGTCGCGTCGCGAAGTTTCAATTACTTTACAGCTTTCGTAGTCACAGGATGGACTCAGTCTGCAACAAAATCCGTGAATATTAGTTTCAATGAGTAACATTCGCGAGAAACACATTTGTACTATATGTATACTAGAGTTAAAAAATATGCTTATTTAAGTCAATTGCATTTAACACAATATTAGTAAGTGTTGGACGCCTGCTAAGCCGCGTTGAAGGTGGACGGAGGACCTGGTTAAGCTTGTAGGAAGTCATTGGATGCAGACAACTGATACTCAAGAAAGAGAAAGTTTAATAAACTATGAAGATTTTCTCGATCACGTAACCTAAACTAATGTTTTTCCTATGAGAATTTTAAATTTTAAACCTATACCTAATTTTATTATAAATTAATAATGTTGCTTCAAGGTTTGGACAATTATATTGTGCATAGAAGTATCGCATATTTTATAATAATACCTAATATGTTCTTGTTTTACTATTTTAGATTGACAGCCTCTTGGCAAATATTGAAACAGGCTCTAAATTCAAAAATCACACACATGAAGTATCATAATAATTATTCCACAAATATATATAAAAAATGAGAAGAAGTTAAGTAATAACTAATATTGTATGAATTCTATAATAAATATGGCCAGAATAACGCCAGGTAGAAGAAGAATGCACACTATCACAACATACTATAACTCTATAAAAATGTAAGGAAACATGTGTTGTCATCGACTATTTTATCGACAACCTGTTATTGATCGAACCTGTCAGTCAATCCCTAGCAACTTTTGGTTAAAATTATTGTAAATTCACGTATTTGATATTATTTTTTATACGCAATTAATGCTTTTAGCGCATTTATATAATGAAATACTATATTCTTGTCTACCGATATGTATACACGGATTTCCATTTAATTCTATAAAATCGTCACAAAATAGTATTATGTAAAAGTGACCGGTACCTGTAAAAACTTTAATTATTTTGGATTTTTACGCCTGCATGAACCACACCTTGTCACTGCACAATTCACTATAATAAACTACGTTTAATAAATATAACCAAGTACTGTAAAATTAAATAAATTATGAAAATAAGCGAATTTTGTTGCTCGCTTAGTTTGACATATTTTGACTCTGGGTCACTGCTGGCTACTTCTGTGTAAACGTATGGTCGCATCATGCATCTCGCTTTAACATATGAGTTAAATTATTCTATCTCTTTCACATTGCCGATCTATGTTTTATACTAAATCTATGATTGACCCTGACTAATTTCATCAGGCCATAATTAATTTTATTAGTTTGATTTAGGAAAATTAGTACGTGGCCTGTTGATAAACGAGCCAGACGCAGCTGTTTACATATTAACAATGATAACGGGTTCGAATCCCAGGACACACCTCTGACTTTTCGGAGTCATGTGTGCATTGATAGACAATCATCGGGTACTTTGACGGTGAAGGCAAACATCGTGTGGAAACTTATGAATATGTGATATGTAAAGTACGCCAACCCGCATTAGGCCAGCGTGGTGGACTCATTGGACTACATGGATTGACCATTCTCGATTGTAGAGGCCCGTGCTCTGCAGTGAGACGTATATGGGCTTTTACAGTTTGAGGAAAATACATACCATACTTCAATGTGTCTTCGAGCCATATGCTTACTCATGATTTAAAGAAAATCATTTTTGTGCCTTTTGCATAACATTTAAGAATCATCATGCATTCGGTTTTGATTTGTACCCATATTGAAAGACGACTCACGACTCGACTTGACTTACTGGTGGTAGGTCTCTCATATGTGAGAGGCCATCTGGGTAGGTACCACCGCAATGTCTATTTCTCCCGTGAAACAACACTGCGTAAATGCACTGTTGTGTTTCGGATTGAAGGACATTGTAGCCAGAGTAACTACTGGACATATTGAGACTTATCATCTAATGTCTCAGGATGACGAGCGCAGTGGAATGTTGCTACTGTTTATGAGCGGTCGTATCGCTTACCATCAGGCGAACGGCTTGCTCGTCTCGTCATTCATTGCAATAAAAAAAAAAACGACTTATACAAAGTTAGTTATTAATATAATCAGTTTTATTTGTAAATCTGTCCCCCAAATGAAGGTTTTGTGTAACATAAAAACAATGAATGTGATAATATTTTATTCATAAAGTTTGGTGTTGTCTGTTAACAAAATTAATATTGGTCACTAAGAAAACAACAACAAGTAGAAATAAAATCATTTATGCCTAGTAATACAAAACGGATTTACACAAGTCAATACATTATTTGATATCTTGGTACTCGTAATTCACTATGTAGGTAATAAGGCTGTTTGGTCCACTCAAGCTGTTTATGCTTTCCTTCTTCTTTTCTTTTTGTGCGCAGTGATGCTCTCCTGGCCGCTGTCCTCTTCAGAACTGTCCGAGGAACTAGTATCACTATCACTGCTAGACGAACTACTGTTCGATGAACTGTCTGAAGCCACACCAGTGCCTTGAGTAAGGTCCATTCCACTGGCGACTTTGTACAGCTCTGGTTCCTTGGCCTCCAAAGCTTTGAGCCATTTCTTGGATAGCTTGGGGCGTCCGCGCACGGTCTTATGCCAAACAACTGGGAAGTTGGTACGACTGCAGAAGTTCTGGGTGACGGCGACCGTCTCGTCCAAGTTGAGGACGACGTGCCACCAACCGCCCGGGACAAACACCGTCTCACCTGGCTTCTGCAGAATCTCCACCTGAAATTTAAAATTTCATTCGATAGTAATTTCCACAATGCATCTCCGAAAGCCTATTATGTCGATTTAACCTTTAAGGAATATTCAATAAGTTTTTTATAAGGCATTTTTATTGATGTTATTTTAATTTCTAGTTGAAAGTGCATGATCAAGAAAATAGATATCAATAGATAATAATAATAATGAGGCTTTACGTAAATAGGACTATCTGCGAATGAGATGTTCTTGGCCTAATTATGTAATATATGTTTGTCAAAATGTTGCAAACAAGTAGCAATGACACCAATTCTTTTAAATGTTAACCATTTCGTGAAAAACGCGTGGGAAATTCAATCGGCTAGTTGAAACTGTAAAGTGGGTGTTTAATTTTACCATGAGCCGTTAACCGAACCGTTCATGCGCGCCTTCACAACCAGTTAGTTGGTCGGGCTTTGCGCTTCATTGAATTAATTATCTATTGATGGGGGCTTGCACCTGTACCATATTATCTATCTATATACACTTGATCTATTTTTAAAAGAATATATTTTTTGATCAAACTAACAGTTTAGTTGATGAATCTACAATATTATTGAAACAAGACTTTTCGAGAATATTCGATATATTTCCACCTTTTGCAGATGTGGAACACCATGTTGATGAAAAAACATGAAGATAGATGATGAATGTGGAGGGCAAGAAACATGGGAGTTAAATGCGGACAATGCCACTGATGTAGCGAAGCGCAACAGTAAAGTTATAATATGTCACATCGATTTTCAGTGACACAGTGCCGTGCAGTGTTACCGAGCCGGCGCATTTATGATGAAGACCAAACTATAGATTAATTGATGTTCACATTGATATCTCAGAGTTGCCTTATACGTAATATATTCTTACTTAAAAGTGATCAAATTTTTATAAGCGTATGCTGCGACTGCCTTGGTGGCTATATATATATATTTATATTTGTACTGCAGTACGATTACAAAGCTCAAGTCTCAAGGTCGAATCACGGGGCGGGAAGAGTAATATAGGATTTTTCTATCGCGGATTTGGTTTAATTTTTATATTTTTTAACATCCCAAGGTGCGGTCGCACGTCATGGGTCAATCACGGGAGGGACCGAGGTATTAGTTGGGATTTTCCTATTCATTACCTGCGCGGAGTCAGCAAATGTGTATCTTGGTTGCATTTTTCCAATACCCCTTCTGGGATAAAGGCGTGAGTTTATGTATGTAACTATACTTTGTGATAATTTACTTACAGGTTTGTACTCTTTCGGCCAAGTATCCAACTGAGTTTTTGGATAAATCAGTCTGAACCAAGTAATAGCTTCATCTCTCTGCTTGCCGCCCATCGCACCAGTCACTTTGATCAACTCTCTGGGAGTCTGAGTGGGGAATAAGCACCATCTTTTGTGGCCAAACACTAACGCGTTCCATGCACTTGTCCCTAGTGGATCAATGTGGATACCAGTCCCTGAACGCTGCGGGCCCATCACAAACCAGCGGTAGGGCGGGCGTCTCTCCTCACCGCAGTACTTAAACAAATCATCCCTAAAATACGACGGGATTTCATAGTCTTCAAGTAATTTCTTCCTTCTTGGATGTTCACCAAAACTGCTATCAAAAATATAAAGCGGACTATCATCAGTCGTTGTCCTCATGTATTCTACGTAATACTTCATTTTCAGCTTAACACTATAGCCTTCATTGTCTTCCCCGCATTTGAATTTTTGGTTGCGATACTTTTTGGCAAGTCTATCTAACGTCCATTTGTAATTAGCTTTCCAGTTTGTCTGTACATTAGTTATAACTACAGGTTTGTAAATCTGCTCATATTTGTCTATAAACTCTTGGGGAGAGACTTCATTTTCATTAATTCTGTCAACATTATCATTGCACTTGAGGTACTCATCAAAGTTGCTATAATATTTCAAAGCTGTCCACTGGTACTTATCAGCTAATTCTGAAAAAAAAAAATTATGAATTAAAATATTGTAACAAAATCTACTAGATTACTCGAGTATATAATCGAATAATTTATGTTTAGTAACAGACACTGTAAATTACTAGTAAATAGAATATAAAAGTTTGTTTATCCCTTAAGGTACCTATATTGACACAATGAGCTGTAACTTTATACATAGTAAACTGTATAAAATACCAAAAGATAGGAAAACATTTTAATTCCAGGAAAAGTTAACATTAAATTAATATTCATTGTCATGTCCATGAATATGGCAGTATAGAAATGTCTATAAAACCAGTTTAGACTAGTTAATTCTACGTTTAAAAATAGCCCCTGTTTAATATTGCCATATCATAGCCATTATAGGAAAACTTTGTAATATTTAACTGAGAACCCCAATAATTAATTTGAATGTCTCTATATTGAATCACACTGATGGAGCAATTACTACATGTAATTTAGTAATTGCCTGTAGATATATTGTTCTTGCTGATAGCCAAACTGCTTATTACCAGTATTTTTTTTATCATACTATCCTACATGCCTTTATCATACATTTTATATGTGTAAAAATAGGTAATCAGTTAATTACTTTTAAAAAGATTTTCATATTGAGAAGATATCATGTTATTGGTTATTTTCTTTCACATACCAATAAATGATCTACATACCTTTTGGGATAAGGTATGTGATGGAAAGTCAGATGCTACTTTGTGCAAGGAAAATTTATAGTTTGAGCCAAAAGTTGTAACATACTTCAGTGAGAACCAAACCACAGATTTTTTCTTCATTTATTGATTACAAAAGAAAATTATAAATAAATCATGAACATGATCCATAAAACCACTAAGATTTATTCCTGACACAAGACAAGATAAAAGGTGGTTTAAAATAAAGTTTAAATTCACATATGAACCTAGTACAATTAGCACATAAAAATACCACCACTGGCCACTTATGTCATTGAGGTAAATGGTATGAGTCTTTGTAATGTTAAATGTTCAGATAAACTCTAAATATGGATATTTGGTGTGACTACATAGACGGATGCTACTGTCCTCAACAGGTTTTTAAAATCTTTCTTATATTAAACTTTATCCTGAGTTTTATTTTACATGTAGAAAAAAGTAAGCATTGTTACTTTTTGAATATGTTGTGATATAAACAAAATAAGTGGGTTTACAGGAAAAAAAAAACTAATATAGATTAATGATTCCAAATGATGTTGCCATGAGGAGGAGCACATGTTATTATTATAGAAAAAATAACAATGTTGTGTTTGAAGGAAGTAGTATGAACTTTATTGTTACAATCACTGTGATAACTTTTTTAGATAATGATCATAATAAATCTAAATTCATTTTGAATGACACAATTGGCATAACACATAACTATAACCAAAAACTCATAAATCTACATGAAACACAAGCAACACAATGGTTAATAAAATTGTGATTTACGGGCTAGTTGTTGAAAAACCAGGGAAACCAAAGCTTTTGGCGTGAAATGCCGCTCTCAGGGTCGCACCGATGGGCGCCACATTCCCTTGAGATTGTTCTAGAAGTGACCTCATTTAGGCCACCGATGTATAGCTTTTTGGGATGCAACGTAAATTGTATTGTATGTTCTTACACTTATTGTTTTAAACTGTTTATAATATAAATGGACATTTAATAAAGTAGGTTGAGCTTCCCTAAAATTATGAAGTAATGTTCACTTACCGGGTCGAGCTTTCCTTTTCACTTCTTTTATACGTTTTTTAGCTTTGTGTGATAGTTTGTATTCACAGTCCATATTAGGTTAGAAGGAAATGTTATTCTTTAATTTCTTTTTTATAAAATAAGGTGTCTGGATCCCTAATTGCTAAACGGCGTTCTTGACATAGGTGACATTCGTAATCCGCATCTGTAATCTCGTATCTGTATATTTTTGTCTATGGCATTAATGATCGAAAAACAGTGACGCGCGCTTATCAAGTAAATCGATAGATTATATTTATGAAAGAATAAGAATTTAGAAAAAATACATATCATTAGCATAGATATAACATTATCAGTTATTTATATAGAAATAATAAAATAAATTATTATAATTTTCACTACGATCTTATGTTAACGTGTAAAAAATAGATTTTTTTTACTGGCAATATAATAATTTTCATCGCATTGGCAAGCACACACATAATTTTACAATTTCGTGTTTTTAACCGAAATATTTTAAACGTTTTTAGTTCATAAAATTTTAAACCTAAATAAAACAATTACAACACTCAAATCAATTGCATTATTTGAAATATTCGATTATAAAGTGATTGATTTGACTCTTGTAGTGAAACAAATTTCAAACGTTCCAGTCTGAAGTGTGTAGCTAGCTCGATATAACTGTCAATCTGGGTGTAGAAATTTATTTTGTAATTTTCACCGGTTCTCATGTGTAATATTTTTATGTGTTAGAAGTTTTTCGAACAGACGTTCGTAGATAAATAATGTTCTATAGTGTATGTGGTGCATAAACGTGTACGAAAATGGATGACGGCACAATAAGGATTCAATCTGGCATCAACATCAACATCAAAAGAACAGATGGTAAGTGGTGTTGCACACGAATTATGTGCTTTTGTATCGTATATTCATTTATTTTATGGTATTGGCTTTGATCGGATCCAAATAAGCACTGTTTGGCGACATGTATCGGTATGTGTTGAGATTCAAATCGGATGAATCAGCCGTGGCCGATGGATAAGATCAGGAATTTCCGTTACTCAATATTAGTCTATGAGCGTTCAGATGAAAGCGAAAGCAGTTGATTGTGTCCCTCGTCGAATTAACTTTCTTGCTGTGTTGAAACGGCTTCTGAAGCCCAAACAAGAAGAAACCAACTTTTGTAACTTTATAACCAATGTAGATGTAGATTTTCGAACAAAAGATTTTATTAGTACACTTAACAAATTCCTTAATTATGTAGATTGCTTGTATATAAGTATGGTGTGTAATTACATTATCATTGTTGAATAGATGGGGTATTGCAAAGAAATTAATTTATTCTGATTTTTTCTGTTTTAAATAACACCAAATACCATTATTTGGATCCAAAAGGGCATTTTATTCATACTGTCATTCTTTTTTTTGAGCATATTTAAATAATAATATTACTATTTACATGGTGTGGTTTGCAAATCATTGTTTAAGTTAGTAGATGTAGTTGTTTTAATGTAATCTCAGTATTAAGTAATTATTAGAAGTTGCTATATTACTAATATAAATACAATTGCTAAGAATTACTTAAATCTTATAATTGCTATAAAAAGGTTTTCTGAAGTAACATTTGTTACATATGCACATTATGTTGGCACACTGCCACCCTATGACTAAGATGTTAGACCTACTAGAATAATTTGAATATGAAAAGGAACCGGCCAAATCTGCAGTGCATTGAAATTTATTTTTTACATGCTGACTCAATCACCTGCTTATACTATTTAAAACAAAAGATACTAAAAATATCTAAAAAATTAATATCTCAAATGACAATATCTATTCAAATTTAGTTTTAAGTAACTTAGCAATTATTGAGACTCAAAATCTCAATAGTTTCTTATTATCATTGAAGTTTAGTGCCCATAAGGATATTGCTTCTACTAGACTGTCCATCATTAAACCTATAGATTTGCAGGCCCATATTTTTAAAGTAATATATAATTATAAATATTGTACATATTCAGATATGTCTGAATTTGAAGTTGCAGCATACACAAAATATAAAATATGCTTGTATGAATTACTACGGCATACTGCCCACTCCTGAGGTCATGGAACAACTATTCCATTAACAAATTCATATTCATGCAAAGAATACTGACCTGATGTGTTCATGGCGTGTTATCCTATGTTATTTTATAGTGGGCAGAAACCTATTTATTTTCCGGATCCCTCAATGAGTTTTTGTAGTTTCCATCAGCAGCTGAGAAACTTTCAAAAAGACAATGTGTTGTCTACCGGTTTAAAACAACAATATGCCCATGAACTTTGTGTAACATGCATGTGTGCTTGGCTAACAATATTCATGTAGTCATGAAAGAAAGGTACAGGAATAAATATACTCCTTTAAACAAGGAAATAAAAGAAATAAAATATTGTTGAAAACATAGATTTGTAAACAAACTGATTTCTGAAATTGAGATGATATGAAATTGTATTATATTTGTTGTTTTATTCACCACGGTTATGAATAAATAGTTGATTACCTCATTATTAATATCTTGGTTATGGAAATGGAGTCATTTAAATGCAGTCATTTGCTAAATTTGTATGAAGAGTAATCACAGATTTGTAATAACAATCTTAGACACATCTTCATATTACAACAAATTTGACTCTTCAGGAAAAATATGTTATTTGTTCCAAATTCTCAGAGTTTGTGTGGTTAATAATATAGCTATTTTTAAATCTAGTAGAGTTTAGAATTTTCCCTAGTGTATATCATTTTCCTTTCATAATATGAATGTTGTTTGGCATAATAAATGCTAAATATTCAATATATTATTTGTGCCATGCATTCAAATTAATCTTATGAATTATAAAACCGGGTACATTTATTACAATTTTTATGGTTAGTTATAAAGTAGGAGAGCCAATAATCTAATGATAGGCAAGTTTTGTATTTGGGTGATTATACAAAAGTTGGGTAACTTTTGAGGATATTTTGTTTACTATAATAATTAAATCAAATTATAACAAATTCGGGTGCATATGATGACAAATCTAATGATTATATTGTTCCAAATCGGGCCAGTCACTTTTTTAAGTAAATTATGAGATATTTAAAATTTTCTGAATTTGACTGCCAGGGGACTGACGAGGCTAACATAGTACTGATAAAGTACACAATTTTCTAAGAATTATAATGAAATTTAATAAGAATTAGTACAAATCTCTTAGTTTTAATAATGGCACATGTCTTTTAAGTATTCAAATCACTTAGTAACAATTAAAAATAATTATAAAATTAAAATAAACGTAAATACCAATATCTTCGGCAGCTTTAACTGATATCAGCGATTTCATTGTCATCGGAAAGAACATATTCCTTGTGGGACCAACTCTTCTTCATTGAAATGCCTATCAACACTAAAAATATACAAATAACTAAAATATTTTATAAAAAAAATAAAAACCGACTTCAAAACAAAAACCACAAAAAATATTAAAATAATAAGTACCACTGCAAAGCAAAAAATAATATTTATTTCATTGTACTTGTGCATGTTGATTAATTTGCTTAATGACTTGACTAGCCAACAAATCAAAATATATGCGTAACTTAATATTTTATTATTTTTTGGTTTTTAGTGGTTTTTTTGTTTTGAAGTAGGTTTTTATTAAAAATTTTAGTTATTTCCTTAAGTACTGAAGTTTTTGTTTTTCTTTGTATTCCGCTAATTTAATGGGGCACTTTTAATTCTGGCCAAGCGAGCCTTTTCGGCTTCTCTTTTTCTTCTAATCTTCTTCCCTAGTCAAATTGCTTTTAGTGGGCCGTATGATATTCTAAACTGAAATATAAAATAGAAATGCTTATACACGGTAGCAATTAAGATAAAAGTGCTCTAAAACAACAACAAAAAGCAGTATTATGGAGACAATTCAATCCTCTGGCGCGATACCTGACAAAGGACTGACGCCAGCGGATTGACGAAAAAGACATAATTTGAGGTTATAATCAGAACTAATGTTTTTTTTGATAATTTCGAATATCAACAAACTACATTTTAACAAATCATAGTTAATTATGTATAAATGATAATAAACCTCAGATTAACAAGAAAATAACGACCCACCACGGGACTGAAATTTTGACTGGCTTTGCATGTGTATAGAAGACAAACACAACCCAAGAACTCGTACAGTTATGGCGGCCGTCAAATTGTACTGTCCGCAACTAACTTCACTACCAACATTAATACATAAACAGGGATTTGACCTTGACTCGGTGATATATGGCGAGAATTTCAAATTTAAAGAACACACAACGGACTGACGGATGAAAACAAACACAAAGTTTCTTATTTTTTTTTAAATAAATGGGAGAACATTGCATTATGAAAGTTGTAGTATATAATACTATGTTCATCACAGATTGTAGTAAATTAGTAAGTTTTCTTAAATCAATGATAATGTTTAATAGATAGTCACTTGATTGTTGGTTTTCGGGATTGTGACATGCCAAAGGACTGACATTTTAAGTATTAATTTTGTTTTTTTATTAACTTGTATTTAAAATGAATAAGTGAAATTGGGTGACCATATAAAGGACTTTTCATTGTTTTAAAATAAGTTGTTATTTCAATAAAATATAATAAGACTTTGTATATATTGGCTGATGACAGCGAGTTACCCAATTTTTGTATATTCACCCATTTAAATAAGTTGAAGAAAAAATAGTACTTATATATATATTTTTTTAAAAAGCTCAGGGTTACCATTGCATTCTCTATTATTATACAGCAACTAGTCTTAACGGGCAATTTGTACTGTATTGATATAAACGAAATATTACCCATAAGCTTCAACAGGCTCTGTCTATTTAGTTACAAATGAATTACCATGCAATTTATCCAATATTTATTCCTTATTTGGAAAAAAAATATTAAGTATGTCTAATAACTGAGAAAAATTAATGAATCATGTATTTAGTAGTAGTATTTCTGTCCGTTCTTAATGTCTTAATCTTTCTGTTGCTCTTCGTTCGTGCAGTGATATATTGAATTGAACTGTTGAGTTACAAAAGTATAGAGTTTATTTAAATCATGATGTAAGCCATACAAGTAATTATCGGCGTATTTAAAATGTGTGGTTCGCGTTAATTTCAATAACAAGACGATGTCGGGCGGCGGCCTTGCGTGGCGACGCCTTATACGGCGACCGGCACGACCGGCGCTGCCGCCGACCACACGTCGCTACTGCGGTGTCTCATGCAGATAGTCCGAAAAATATTTTAAATATTGTAATATGAAGGATCAAAACATGCTCAAAAGCTATTTATGGGTTTACTGATGAGGTCTTTCATAATGTGAGTGGCCGTCTGGTAGATATTGTCATTGTCTATTTTTCCCGCCAATCAGCAGTGTAAATGCATTGTGTTTTGGTGTGAAGAATATTGTAGAGTAACTACTGGACGTTTGAGACTTAACATTTTATGTCTCAGGATGGCGAGCCCAGTGGAATGCGTTGTAATTCAAGGTATTGTTTGGTTTTGCCACTGTTCATTAGCGTATCGTTTACCATCAGGCGAAAGGCATGTTCGACTTGCCAGTCATGGCAATAGCAAAAGATGCTCCAAAGATATTCATGGTTACTTACTTCAACCTAACTTAGGTCTACACAAAGATTTTCACATTCTGATGTTGGAAGCAGACTGTGTTCATCATAATGGCACTGCGAAACATGGGGACTATTATGTTGGAAGCAACCTGCTTTTAACAAACACTTATTATGAGAGTTATCGATTCGCCTTGTGAAGGTTTGAATTTATAAACGTTTTATTGCTTCCTGTATCTGGGATAAGATTAATACGTGATGAATAAAAATGCCCAAAATGGAAAACCTATTCTCATATAACACAATGTCCAAACTGACGACCATTTTAATTGACGTCATATTTTTTCAATATTCTCTATCGGTCTTAAATTCATACAGTTTCAAAACCTATTTTAAAACTGTATGTTTTAATTATCGAATATTTGAGTTCCTTTCGAAGGACTTGAGTTTGAGTGAAGAAGAAAAAATATTCGGTAACAAAAATAGATTTTTAAACTGTCTATGAATAAGGGCGTTTTTATTATCTATGTTATAATGAGAGGTTGAGAACTACGAAGCATAATTACATGCTTTTATGCCATTGCCCACTAGTCTAGACTAAGCTTAGTCTCAAATCTCAATTATTTAAAGTAATATTTCTTATTATGAGATTTCTGGGCTTAATGATACCTGTTATCATTTTTAATTTTTCTGACTGAAAAAAAAAAATTGCCGGTTGAAACTCTTGTAAGTATCGTATCTTCAGTTTTATTATTTTTTTCTAAGTAAATAATATCGAAATGTTTATTTTAAAAAGATATTCTTTCGAACTCTCCTTATTTAATAATTGAATCAATAAATCAACTACCAAAAGTTACCGTAAACATTTCACGAACCAGTAAATCGCTCTGCCGTAATAATAAACAGATATGTGTAGATTTGATCCGATCTGCGCAACCTACATATGGCAATAAGCCCACAAGGATATTGCGCACCGATCTAGTCCAAGGCGTTGCGAGATCATCTCCTTTTTTATAAATAAATCATTTGCATTAAACAATATGCGTATATGCTTCTTCGGAATATATTTCCGAAAAGTGTTTGTTTCGGCAGTTCGGAAAAACCCAAACTCGCTTTATTAGTATTTTGTATTACTGGATTTCTCACCAAAGTAACTATAATGCGTTTCACAATAAGTGTAGTGATGGCCAGAAAGAGTTCTGACAAGCGATTAACTATTATCTCTCGACATTCGATATAATTACGGCGGCATTCTGAAATGCTTCTTTGCAGTAAAAACTGTATAAAAAAGATATGTGCGCACATTGAATATAAAAATGTATACATATATGTTGGGATTTTCTGTTATAATAGAAGCAAGTTTTTTTCTAAATTCTTGGGAGTGACTTTAAGGGAGTGACGACTGAAGGCAGTAACGCTCCACTAGAAATGTACTGGAGCGAGCGCACCACTTCCGTTGGAACACTACGCGCTTTCTGCACTGTCCATATATTTAAGTCAATGCTGTTGGCTATTTTTATTTCATGTTGTAATTTAGAAAACGAGAGATGTTTATTTTAACCGAAATATTGGACCATTCGTAGCTCTATAGCTTAGCTATCTCGATAACACAGTCGCTTCCTCTAGTCTTTAATGGATACCCGAAGTAAGTAGCCTTCCGTCTGGCCGACGTCTATTCGGCTGGATAATTAAGATCACTCTGTTGTATTTTTTCTCCGTCGACCGCATTATCTCTAGACTGTGATTATGTGATGGAAAATGCTACTTCTTTTTAAATCTATACTAATGCATAAAGCTGAAGAGTTTGTTCATTTTGTGTCCGTTTATCTCAGAAACTACTGGCTCGATTTTACTCTAATATATTTTATTTCTTTTATTATTGCATTACCATCAGTGGCGTAACTACCCTATCGGGGGCCCGTGGCAAAATTCATCAAACGGGGCCCTTCGTAAATGTAAAAAAATAACATTGTTATTTAGTTTTTATGGATCTTTTCTAAGGTACGCGGTGGCCTGATGGTAATCAAACCAGACGCGGCTGCCAACATTTTTCATAGTGGTCGCAGGTTCGAATTCTCAGACTTTTCTACTATTGACAGTCAATCACCACGCACTGTGACAGTGAAAGAAATACATTGTGAGGAAACCTGAATACCATAGTGATTTGTAAGGATTTCTATGGTACGTTAATTCCGACAGCCCGCACTAGGCCAGCATGGTGGACTATATGATCTAATCACTCTCAATCGTACTTTTGACTGTAGGGTAGGCCCGTGCCCTACAGTGAGGCTTGTATGTGCTTTATGGACTTCGAGAAACCGCACTTTTGAGCCAAAAATGCCATCATAGCGGCCTGTCGATCTATTTGGATTTAGTGCTTTTTATATTACAGAAATGGGAAAGGTCGTTTTCTTAATTTTATTAAAACTCTTTAATATATTCCATCTTTGAATTCTGTGTCTATTAAAAATATTTTCGGACTTAAGTATTTTATTTGGCCCTTTTGACTTATTGAAGAATTTCACAAAATCAGGATCACATTTTCTTAGGAACTCAGCAATATATAAAAAAGTTCCTTTCTTGCAGCTATCTCTGCCAAAAAAATGTTTATTATTTCTTTATATGGATTGTTGTTCTTCTTCTAAAGTCCATTGTAATCGCCATTGTTCATACAAAAGACACGATTCCAAGTAAATTTTCGATGTTTTGCAACTGAAATATATTGTTAATTCATCATCAGCCCTTTGCTGTCCACTGCTGGACATAGAAATCCTCCAAATGGCGACATTTTACCCTGTCTTCGGCTTGTCGCCGCATCGTCAACCTTCTTTTTAGGAGACTGTCCCGCCCTTACACCCGCCACTGCAACTCCTGTAAGCCAGGATCAACAGTGATACGCATTCTAATGACACCGAGCATTAAAACTCGGCGAGTATCGGAGAATGTCTAAATTGTCTTTAAAATCCTCAACCTTTTGCAAATCATCACTCTATCTAGCTGGAAGGCGTCCCAGACTAGGTTAGCCAGGCCGCGGCCTCCACTCAAGAAGTCCTTTACTCCAACGGTTATCAGCTATGCGACAGATGTGACCAGCTCAGTGCCACTTGAGCTTGCTAATCCTGCCTGCTATGTCTATAACGTTGGTTCTCTGTCGGATAAGCTCATTTCGGTACTTATCCTTCAAAGTGACACCGATCATAGCACGGTCCATAGCTCGCTGAGGGACCTTGAGCTGGTGGACCAGTCGTACTGTGAGTTTCCAAGACTCAGTACCGTAGGTTGAAGACTTTCGTTTTCAAGCTTTGTGGTAAAGGTGACGAGAATATTCGACGTAGTTTACCAAATGCCCAGCTGGGTTCTCTTCGTAGCCTCCTTCTCAAATTTGTTTCTACCACATGTTTGAAACAACTTTGAGCTAATAGTCTATACAGAGACAAGTCTTGGATCAAGGTGGTGGTTGATCATTACTTTAGTTTTGTCGAAGTCAATTTTAAGACCTATTCATTCACTGTGAGGCTGAAGCCAGACAATCCAGCATCTGTTGCAGCTCCTCCAGCAATTCCGCCATTACGACTATATTGTCAGCGAAACGCAGGTGCGTTTGTTTACTATTTTATTATTTATTGACACTGCCTCTTAAGAAGGAACCATTGGGCTTACAGTGATCTTTCTCAATCACAAATCGACTTCAATTCGATATTTTTTTAAGTTACACTTATCTGTCAGATAATGATGGGGATTTCATATGTTTCAATTCTAAATATGATTCAATTTCACGTTTATTCGTACTTAATTGTGGTTGTTTTGGGTCTGGATTTGCTAGAATACATGTTTCTTTCTTTGCTGATTTGTTTATTTCGAAGATTCTGTTTACTCGCATTTTCATCAATAAATTACTCGTTCCGAAAGTACTGACTCATTTCAGATAACTTTTTTGTTTGTTTCTTTAGACTCCTTCTTTCTCTTTCGTTTTTCGTTTTCCCTTTAATAATGTCTAGAAAATATTGCCGTAATATTCATTAAATTATAATTTATTGGTATCTTATTAAAATTATACAATAACAAAAAAAATAATCACGTATTTATTCTCATGTTTAAAATTTAGTCAATTGTTTATTCTTATTAATTTCGTTATTACGATTGCATTATTCTCCCAGCCGGACTTGAGCCCGAGGCCTTATCGGGCTAGGACCCTGTCGGGCCTGTGACTATGTCGAACCAGGGCCCTGCCGGGCCGGGGCCCTCTTAGGCCGGGGGCCCGTGGCATTTTGCGCACTTTGCCACCCTATTGTTACGCCACTGATTACCATGTTAGAAAAATGTGCTTTTCTATATTTTTTTATGATTTTCAAATAGAATGGCGACAGTAAAATAGAATAGATCGGGATGAATTGAAAAGGATTTTTGTCTGTGATTACGGATTGTTTTATAAAAATGGGTAGTAAAATTAACGAACCTTGCGTTAAAAACAGCAAACGATTATCGTGATTTGAGATCATTTATTCAATTTATAATCTAGCCCCAATCTTGTACAGATCTGCAATAGTCTCTTTTCAAATCATTTTCCAACAAATATAATGCTAAGATATACTTTCAAACACATTTCCTGCAATTTATTGCAGAATCTCAAATTCTTAAGCCAATACTTATGTCGTTTCCTGAATGTAATTATATGGACCGCGAGTGCATGTACGTTTAGTCGGTCGTGGAATCTCTTCCTCATCCTTCAACTGCAATTTTACACATACTTACATCATAAAAAAATAAAAAATATATTAAGAATTTACGGTTATCAAAATGTATTCCGATGTAGAAATGTGTTTAAATTGTTAAATACTTGATTTAATGCAAACGTGAAATTGAGTTTATATTGTATTTACGTCCAGAGATAACCTTAGTATTGCTGTCGCTCAATTTTACGATTCTTCAAACCTTATGATTTGTTTATTTCCTCTGCTGTAATAAGTAAGATTATTTTAGAAATTTGATTGTAATATAATACGGGTCATGAGCTTACTAAACTTTATTCTGTTATTTTCACAACTAGACCAAAACAGCGTATACGATTACAAATGAAAAATTCTTGTACAACAAAAAATATTCTAGTCCAGTTAAATATTCGAAGGTCAAATAAATATTTAAAACAACACGGACCTTCAGTGCAAATAGGCACATTCTGAACCTCTGTGGCAGTAAAAAAGGTTTAACCGGGGAAAACACTTAAAGGCCCCTTTTGTAATATTAACGGCCCTAGGGGCCAGCATAGGTTTACTCTTACCCATGTTTCTATCATAACTGGTGCAAGGTTAAAATAAAAGTGCTTGTATCCTGAAATTTTCCTGCAGTCTAGACAGTGGGGTGCAGTACACGTGTACTAAGGAGACGCAGTGACTTAATTGAATTTTGCGCTATTGTAAAAAGAAAGCCTTGTGAAAATAATGACATGTTATTTTAATTTCGCTTCTACCAGCAATCCGCAAGACTTTCTTACACTTTTTTATTTCCTTTAAACCTTATGCTATAAAAATAAATCATAAAAACTATACGTAGAAATCTTCCTCTTGAATCACTTTACCTATTGATGAAAACTGAATCAAATCCGCTACGTTTATTGCACTGAATAAATAAATAAAAAAAAATTAGTTACTATGGCTACAATATCCGTTAAACCAAAACATAATAGTGCATTTAAATTGCTATGTGACAGTGTATTTACACTGCTATTTGACGGGAGAAATAGACATTGCGGAGGTACCCACCCAAGCGGTCTCTCAAATATTATGAGAGACCTACCACCAGCAAAGTATAGCTACTTAATTTTTTTATACGTATTTGTACTAACTGTCATAGATGTCCTAATGCCCGGTGTCAAGTCAGGCGTTCGCCCACGTGGATCTTGAAGGTCGCCTCATCGATTGCCGGCCATTCCGGAAGTCGTTTTTTTTTCTACGGCATGACGGATAAGCCGGTAGAAAAAACATTTTAGTAGTATTATTTTAGTTTCTATTAGGTCGCAAAATGTGTATGAAGTGTGTCTAATCGACGCATTTTTGGAGAGAAAATTTTAACATAGACTCAGACTAATTAATGCATTTTCCCTTCGCACTTTTTCAACCAATGATATTTCAGAAGTTCGTCATTGAGAATACTGAATGTATAAGGTTAAAGTTTTAGTTTAAATTACAACTGAAATAGTTCAACTTTTTAAAATAGCATTCTTTTGAAGGCCAAGGTCGATTCAAGTTTGTTATTTTTAGAGTACGTAATTTTAAACATTTTTGTAGAAATCTTAGAGCAATTGCCATACATATCTATATGTATGTAACTGATTGTTGATATCTTAATTACCAGATTTAAATAACTTATCTAGCAGGACACAGAGTATGATCGGCGTGTAATCAATTGGATCTATATCGATGGGAGAAAGGCTTGTTTGAATCGATTAGTCTAACTTTCTTGATGATCTAGTTTACTTTGGGTAGGGCTTTTCTAGTTAAAAGTCTTGTTAGTATTTTGATTAGAAGTGTGTGGTGTCCTGTTGGTAATAGACCAGACGCGACTACCGACATGATCACGGTGGCCGCGGCTTTACATCCCAGGGCACACCTCTGACTTTTGGATTCATGTGTGTTTTGATAGTCAATCACCATACACTAAAATGTTGAAGGAAATCATCGCGAGTTATCCTGCATGCCATAGCGATTTGAAAGAATTTCTATGATTGTAAAGTCGACCCGCACCCAGCCGGGTGGATTGAATGGCCTAACCACTCTTAATCGTACTCTCGATTGTAGAGGGCGCCCGTGCCCTGCTGTGGGACTTAAATGGGCTGATACAGATAGTAAATTTGATTTTAATTTGATATTTTGTGTCTTTGAAGTGCAAACATAGATGCTTTCGTTCCTTGTATAACTTCTAAGTGGTCACCTTATAATTGACGAGTAATTCTTGTAAAAATATTTAGTTTCTATATTATTTTCGTATTTTGTTTGATCAAATATTGCCTCGACCTATATTTTACTATCTAGATCTTGTATTAAAAAAGCTTTGCCAAAAGAATAAAGTATTCAGAACACGTCCACGTTTGTTTCAGTTTCAAACTGGACAACAAAAGTTACCGAATCTCGTGCTAGTTGCCAATAAACCCCACGTGTTATGTAAAGGAAGCGCGGTAGTGCCAATGTGGGCCATTCGCTGTTACTTTTTACTTTTTCTACAACTTCAATTCAAAATAATAGGTTTTATTTCCGATTTCCTCTAGAAAGCCACAATCCCGTAGTGGTTGGGCTCCGATAGAAACTTGAGTTTTATAGCTATAAAGAGGATTTTGAAAGACATTGGCTGATTTCCAAGCCTGTCTTGGTAATAATAAACTCGTCACTTTGATAGATTGTCATGTCTTTGGATCAGGTTTAATTCATTTATCAGATTTTATCGATTTTCTATCTAGCAAAGAGCGAGTAGTAAGTCAAGGATTTATTGCATATTGAATAATAAGTGACACACAATTCGAGAGCCCAGCTGTGAACTGGTTCAGGGTGTTGATGGATGTGGTCAGGAATATGAATAGAATAGACAAAACAATTAAATATAAGTCAACAACACAAGCAATAATAACACATAGTTATTGCCTAGGACTCCGTGGTTCCTAACCTTTTTAGGTCCGTTACCCCATGATCTAAGGGTGACTGATTTTACCCCTCCCTCCCCTCTAGAGTGACTGATTTTACCTCTCCTCCCAATGATGATCACAAACAACACGTGTTAATACTTATACGTAGACTTTATTAAATTTAAAACAATTGCACATAACCAATAATTAATAATAACTAAATAATAATGAATAATAACTAAAAATAAAATAACTTAGGAGAGATTTTACAATAATCTGTTAAAAGTTTTAGGCATATAGATAGCGCGCGAGTTGAATGCAGTCGGGGCCTGAGGTGCGGAGCGGGAGCGTTTCCCGCCGCCGTCCGCACGCCTCACCTCGCACGCCTGCAATTTAGTGATGTGCTGTCCTAGCTAATTGTACGCTTACCCTGTTATCGCGTTATTAATCAATTTGCAATCCGTGTTATTAGTTTTATTGTTTTTAATCATTCATAATGACTTATCCGATTCCATCAAGTACTGTAACAAAAAAAAAACGAGTTTTCGTTCATCGCCAAGCACGAGAAATGGCAAAAAAGATCCTAGATATGTGTAAGGAAGAAAGGCAAAACAACAGTTTGGTATTTTTTTTAAACAATGCTTTTTTGCAATTTCTGAATTTGACAATAATGATTTGTTTTATAATGTTTTATTTTATTTTGATGTATAAAATTATCACTTATTACAAATGTGTGATAATTATTACCTAGTTTTTTTTAAAATTATGTTAATCTAGTTTGAAATTAAAGTTAAAACAATATTAAAATTTATCGACATACTTATTGTGGTCATAAATAATTAGGTCACAGCACTACCGCATTCCTAAGCTCTGCATTCAACTCGCGCGCTATCTATACATTGGTATGATGAATCTCTCCCTCTCTCTCTCTCTCTCTCCCTTTCCTTCATTTAAATCCATCCCATGGTTGTCTGTAAGATATTGCTGTTGAGCGATAAGACCGCCATTTGTACTCTTTGTTATTATTATTTCTGTTTAGCTATATTGTTGTTAAGTTTGTGTACAATAAAGATTTAAATAAATAAATAAATAAATAAATGAATACTTGTGTTTGGGTGTTATTTATCTTGCTTGTATGTATTTTTCTATGTATGTTTTTTACAAGTTTGGTAATATTAGGTTTTGTTTCACTTAAGACGATAACCAGCTCATTGTTCCCCCCGCAAAATACAAGTTTTACCCCCAGGTTAGGAACCACGGGCCTAGGTCCTAGGCGTATGAAAAACAGTCATAATGTTACATAGATTATAGATACCAGACAATATAATATTTCTAACTGAATATCAACGTAGTTTCCTCAATGCGCACTTGTCATAACAAAGAGGTTTGTTTAGATCCATTTCAAGTATTTTTCTTGATTGGAATGAATCAGCTATATTGTGCGCATAAATAAAGCTTGCGTAGTGAAGGCGCATATGTCGAGGCTCTATTAACGGCACAGGCAGGTCGCCGAACAGGATATCACAATTGTTGATATAAGAATATGCTTTCAGTGGCAGACTGTTTGACTCATAGCTATTTGTTGGATCTCTCGTTCATAAAAAAATTGAAGAAGACATTCGTCTTTTTTAGTTTTGCATAAAATATATGTGAAAAAGTCTAGAATAGCTGGTGTAAAGATGCTATGATGAGTTAAAATTACGATTATTTATTACGAGAACAAATTGTGCCCGATATGAAAGACAAGTAACTTTAAAAACCTTTGTGTTTGGAAAGTCAATTTGTTAAGGTCTTATTTTATTAAGAAGGCATAGGGGCAAGTTGAACAAGAAAATAACCAGTTCACGACTACATTAATTGGAATAATAATAAACCTTATATTATAGGTACAATGACAATATGAAAATGATATTTCTGCGTTACGATTGTTATGAGGTAAAAGTATGAAGCGCATGACGCGCGGCGCGGCGCGGCGCGGCGGGGGCAGAGCGCGTGGCGCTGACTCACGCGGCTTCCCTGCCAGCCAGCCTGACCGACATACACGTAACAGTATCTTTTCGACAGCTCTTACCGACGCCGACGTCATCATAGTCGAGAACCTATCATTAAGTTTGTTTGTAACGGTGCTTGTTTTGCACTGAGGTGGTTTTAAAATATGTTTTAGGTGTTTTTGTAGAATTTTTGCTCTATTCCGCGAACTTATTCGCTAGTTAGTCATATGCGAGATTGTTGAATTGTATTAAAACAATTCTTACAAAACTGGTAAACTAATATAGCATAAAAGCAATAAAAACGCGCCGTCCATATTTGTAGATAATACGTGTCAAGTGGAGTATTGGAAAACCTTCAACACGAAGTTGTATAGAAGTGACAATACCGTTGGCAGCCATTCTATGAAGGACGCGGCGCGCTACCGTTGTATTGTGGTAGCTAAAACACTAATTTAAAACCACCTACATTTCAATAAAGTTTATGCTGTGTCAGTTATGATAATTGCATATAAATATCATAGCGAGCGCGTCATCGATTATCGATTTCAACAGCGCAGCGCTTTGTTCCGACCACGCGATATGGACGTGCGACTGGTCGAGCATTCGGCGTAGAGTTTTGAGCAAACTAGTCTGACTAGAAGTTTGGAGTGCTCCTCAGGGGCACGTGGGCGATAGAACGTCCTAAGGCTGGTTGCAATTAAAACTAAGTGGATTCGGGCGCCCACGCTACGTTTAATTGAGTTGACAAGTGAAAAAGAATCTAGCAGGATTAAAACGTTACTTTTATTTTGCACACATGTTTAACCTTGTGTTTATGTTTTATTTTTATAAAGGAATCAGATGTTGTATCAATAAATTCATATTGAAACTGATAGTAATGGATGTGTCCATAATAATGGTAAACAATTTGCGTTATTGTTTAACGCCGGTGCGGTGTTGTGTGCAGTTCTAATCAGCGGCCTTGAGGTCAGATGTCAAGAGTACTGTTAACAATGCCACCAATGTTAAGGTCTTAATAATCTTTATTTTAAAATAATTTGTCATTTGTTTTAAATTAAGTACTGGTTTAGGCTTTAACCTGTACTTAAATCTTCATCACGAGTTTATTTGTTTATTCTTTGTTGTGTACAATAACAAATAGCGTTCTTATCGCACTACGGCAATCTATACCAGACAATTATTGGATGAAAGGGCAGTTCCAGCTGACACAATATTTTTTCGGGTAAAATAGAATATGAATTACTTATCATTTCTATTTCTTTTTTTTATCTCATACAGACTATCGTACTTACTCATAAAAATACCTAAAAAAAAATTTATCGATCTTTTTGTCCCTTTTGAAAGACTTGAATTCAGGTGGAGCGAAGAAGACAAGGCATTCTATATCTAAAATAAGTTTGAAAATTGTCTATGAATAAGGTTTTAATTAAATAAATAAGGTTTAATTGCGACACATATACGAGAAGCCACTTTCGATTTTACATCTGATGTCATTGCGCGTAGGAGTGTATTTATTTATACATGTACAATTGAGTTAATTAGGTATGCATTTAACGTAATATAAGACACGCATTTAGAAACGGATCTTGTGGTGTTTATGTTTCTGAAGAAGAAATAGATTTAGGATAAACAGTAATTTTTCTACTTCGTTTTATGTGTTCCAATAAAATAAAATAAATGAAATTTCTTCCGAAAAACGATTAGTAAATATTCCTTCTACTCATTCCAAGTAGTAGTATAGGGTATTTGACTCCATTTTTTTATTGTATTTATCAAAACGTTTCCACAACTATGGTCTAACAAACAAAGAAATTTATAAATCCATTCAGAATTAAACAAGTTAGAAACGTTTTAAATCTTGTAGTGGGGGTAACAGAAAAGAAATTTAAAACCAAGATAGTGACGTCACTAGGGTTATTATACATTACAGTGTGCGGGTGTGAAAGAGACAGCAAGATGTCCCCACTACACCCCCACTCTTTTATTTTAAATGTTAATATTTGCCTTATGTTACAAGCTACTTTAATACTTTTTTGACAGCAAGGCTTTATTTTTAACGAATTTGTGTTTGTAAGCGAAATAATACCAATAATCGATAATAGTCAAATACCCTATTTCGTGCAACTTGAAATCGGTTGCTAAGCATGATAATTGAAACAACTGACTGTGGAGAAGGCATACATTAAAATTTCGGATTTTAGATTAATTAACATTCATTTTCCATTATCTTCTCCGTTGGCTAGTTTCCTCTATAATAGATTTGTCTTATAAAGTTGGCTGTAAGGGAAAATACATATCACTTTATTTCGTGAATAAAAATATTTATTGCACAATAATTTATTCTTGTCGATAGCGGTTGCCCTTATTTCAATGTCATATAAATACTATTTTTACTAACGTTTCGATATGCTTTCTCTTGATGTTAAAATATATATTATCTACCGTTTTATCTACAATGTTCATGTACCAGTAACTTAGAAAATCGAAGACTTTCTCCTTTGGAAATATTTTTTACCCTATTTTTGGGACTGTTCTCGTTTGCCGGACCTGCAATAAAAAAAAGTGTCTTACTCATAAGATTATTAAAACATGTCTAGATTAAACAAAACTTTCTTTCTTTCAAAAATCTTTGAAAAAATAATTTTATCTGAACGTCGAGAAAGATTTGACAAATAATCATAATAGATGACCTCAAAGTTAGGGTATAGAGGTGAAAAATATCGATCGCTATTGAAAACCTTGGGTGAGGTTAAGGTTCAGCAGTGGACTCTGAGGCGGATAATGATGTTGGTTATGTCGCTGATGTTGCTGACAATGGACTCGATCAATCAGGAATGCGGATCCTGGTATTAGTCAGGGATAACACTAGGTGGGCACGAACAGCGACATTCAACAACAAACATAAAAACTTTCGCGCTTATAGTATCAACGCAACTGACCCGTGACTGTGACGAACCGATTTGCTGGAGTCAATCGTAATGTTTCCTCTCTGTTATGGGATTTGGTTTTTGTGTGAATTGCGCATAATAAAGTTAGGTTTTGCTTTATCAATCTATCCTTGATAATTAAATATTGATAGGTGGATATACAGTTATAATAAATGGACTTGAAATATACCGCGACAACAATATCAATCTACCTTAGTCAAGCAGTGATGACGGGATCGTAAAGAAAAATTTTGAGACATAATTTTGGTGGTCATGGAAAGATTTCCTGGCTCAATATCTAACGACTCAGGAGTGTTACTAAGTCATCTAAAGAAATGTATTTTTCCAGCCGAGTATACTTTGTCGATAGCATAGAAACAAATTGCGTTGAATGTGAATTATTCATCCGACCAACCATTATGAACAGTGTTGCTAAATCGTGAACTCTGAACAGTATACCCCCGTTTTGCAACACACCAAATCGCGTTCTTTGAATAGAATTTTAAAAATATTAAAGCAATTTTGTATCGATTTAATTGTTTAACCACAATATTTATTTAAAAAGTATCTTATAATGCACATAGTTTCTTTGGTCAGTCTGCTCTTGATTCTGAGTAAGTTATTTTTGTGCACAATTGCATTCTTCCTGGTCAATCAACATAGGCTTCGCGATGTCACTCAATTGTTTTATTAGATAGATGTTTGAAATCATTAAACTGTCGGTCACAGTGCCTTGGGGCCTTGGATATCGCCGCCCACTGTCCATCGTAACGCGTCAGTGTCGCCAATGCGCCATATGTTCACCAAAACGCACATCACTCGAGTGTTTATTCAGAAACATGTTAGGATTTATTCTAAAGTTGATAAATGAGGTGGTACGAATATTCGGAGGGTTTTTCCCTTGGACGGCGTTCTTTGGTGAGAATTAGGATTAAGTTAATTCGATTAAGCGTCTTTTGTACTTCTATTTACAACCTGTAAGAGTGTTAGAGCTTTATTGGAGACTGTTCCGCCCTCACACTCAGCACTGTAACTCCTGTAAGCCAGGATCAAGAGTGGCACGCAATGTAATGACACCGAGCATTGAAGCTCGACGAGTCTCGAGAATGTCTAACTTGTCTTTAACCCGCAATGAACATTTTAAATTTCGTTGTTAGTAGTAGTGGTCTGTGGTTAAAGATTTTTAGTACCTATATTGAAAAACAGATTTAATTAATTTATTTATTGTGTGTAAAGAAACTTAATTAGTCTAGCCGAAAAAGACCTTAAATATCGGTTGCTATAAATAATAAATCGGTATAAATAAGAATGAAAATTTCGGCGATCGAATGCCGCTGGAGCTAAGCGGTTGCCTCCCTGCGCCAAAGTTTGCAATTGCTATATCCGCACTGACAAATATTTGTATTGACTGTAGATATTCCATCCAAGTCTGTGTTTGTGATTGTAGAATTCGTTTTTGTAAGAAAACTCTTGATACTATATGAATTCTCTGGAAACATTTTAAAATAATTTATGTGATGGCAGTGCTGATTCGTGTTTAAATATATTATTTTTGATGTTATGCGGAACTAATTAGCGTCTTAGATAAGATTTTTAATGCGAGCTGCATTATTTTCATTTGATAAAATTGTGTGCGAAACGAGTTGTTTGATACGTATACATATATTTTATGTCGACCTTGGTTTAGATGTTTTGTGTTGTGACGGGCGCAGCATTTGTGAATAATTTAATCATTGCTGCGGTTTTTCAAGCTAATAAGTTTAATAACGCAACAAAATTGCACAGTGGAACGAAACTGACCTACATAAAGTAAATAATATGTACTGTGATTATTATTTATAGTTATTATAGTTTCTAGTTTCTGTAAATGATTGGTTAAATCATTACAACATAGACAAATTATTACATTAAAATAGACATTGTCATTGTAATCTGTAACTACAAAGTTACACACATTAGGTATGCATGCAATATATCGTACAATATTCCCAACATAGTGCAATGTATTATTATGATATTTTTTTTATTAGATTTTAAAGTAATTTTAGCCATTAGAGTAGACAATGACGCATAGGATGCAACAAAACATGAACTAATAAGATATTCATAGAAAACCTTCTAGTGATCTATAATCGCATATTCAAGCATAATTTGTTTCTCAATCTACAGCATATTATACAGTGTAAGAGGAGATGATTACCGGTTTGGACAAATTGAACGCGTTACCTAACTCCAGATCCATTGGACCTTGAACTCGCCAATGTCAACAAACTGCCTGGGAAAGTTCAGCGCTGTGTTATTTTGATCTCCAATCATTTATTTTAGTTGATCTTTTATAAGTATATTTTATTTTGCCTGTTTTAAGGGTTTTAGTTTAAACGCTCGCTGAGAAACGATAAGCCAGTTTTGGTCTTCGCACTGATACAAATCTTCCTTTGATCCTTAATTAAGTAGTATTCCTTTCGGTTGTTTATAATTTTCTTCTTTGGAATTGTCTTTCTCTCGGATATTATGAGGAACTAAATATACACTTTATTTCTCATACTATTTATCTAAGCGAATGAGCGGACAGTTGATAATATTCTACTGAATGAAAATATGTACTTTATATTTGACGTAATGATACTGCCATATTTATTCATGTTTATGTTTATCAGTACATAAACGTGATATGTATTGATACAGATAATGCGGACATTAATCTATTTGGAATCGCCGAGGACGTGGCAGATGGCTTACGTCACAATCGCTGTAGGGATGTTATTGCCTTATCGAGGTGCTATTAAAACTAATTATTGTGATGTCATATTTTTGTAAGTGAAACTAAGTTTGTTAGGTTCCCGTATTTTATTTATATTGTTCATTACCTAGTGTCAGCAAATTAATTGAAAATCTCGTGTAAATGTTTTATTTGACTGGGTTTCAAAATTAACGATCTTACCAAATTGATTGAATTGTTTCCTCACAAATAGAGATTGATTTTGGGTCTAGAATAGTCGGCTACTATTATATCTGTCTCTATTATAGTTATCGATCATCGTTCCAGAATCTAACTGGTTTAAACCAGTTTTGTAATTAAATTAGGTCAAACTGAAATTTAATCGCTCTGTGTAAGACCACTGGCATTTGGATTTGATTTCGTATTCACAGTGATCGTTAAAGCTGCTCTTTCATTCATTATGTTTGAATCTACAGCCTTGGCCAAAAGTATTAGGCACCCCTATAAAACAAGTGTATCTCATAAAATATTTAAAAAACAACTAATTTGTTTAGCAATAGAGTAGACGCGAATACTAAACGTTCATTTTAAAGCATTGACAGGGTAATTTAAGGTACCTAAAACATCTGGTACCCAAAAGTAGCTCAGGAGTTTTTTTAACGAATACTTTAGGCAACTTGTTAGTCTATTTTTCACCTCGGTCGTGTTAAGTAGCTGCTATGTGTGTATTATTTTTGTGAAGTAGAGAAAGTTCATCGTTCAAAATGCCGACAAATCGCGATCTTAATATTGAAGAAAGGATAAAAATCCAGGTTTTGCACGAAGAGGGAAAGATCAAGGTGGAAATTGCCAAACAATTAAAATGTTCCCGCTGTGCTGTGCAATCTGCACTGAAAACGTTTGCTGCAACTGGCTCTAATACAAATAAGAAAAGAACGGCCCGAAAACTGCCCGACAGGGCAGAAAACTAATACACGACTCCCTCAGACTCACAGAAGCAGGCCTAAGAGGCTGTATAGCCAGAAAGAAGCCATGGCTCTCCCACGACAACAAAAAGTACCGACTAATATGGGCTCTAAAGTACAAATATTACACTGAAGATGATTCGTCTCTTCTGGTATGCTTCGATGAACCAAACTTTGAGGTAAGTTTTATACCACACCTAGCATAGGAAAATAACAAAAATTACGCCATAATTAATCATCATCTTGTAAAATTAATAAAATATCCAACACAAGTGTTTTGTTTCCATTTTAGGTGTTTAAAACGCCGGGTGTGACTCTTGTGAGGCGTCGTATCAGCAAGGAATACCATCCCAATTGTGTGGTGACTACTGTAAAACACGGAGGCGGCAGCATTACGATTTGGAGCTCCGTGGCTGCCTATGGCGTCAGCGAAATGTTCGTTTATGAAGGCCGCATGAGCAGTCAAAAGTACATAAATGTGCTTGAAACTGTTCTGATGCCGTTTTTAATGGGTATGTTTGGTGACACCAACTCAGATGACGTGAAATTCCAACAAAGCAATGTTCGCTGTCATAAATTGGCAATCAATATGTGGTGGTTAAGGGACAATAACGTGGTCCTTCTAAAATGGCTTGCACAGTCGCCAGAACTTAACCCAGTCGAACATCTTTTAGGTGTACTGAAGCGCAAGATACGGGAGCATAGCATAACATCAATAAAATAATTTAATTAAAAATTAAAAGACCGACTTCAATATGCACTACAAAGTAATAAATAATGCATATTTCATTGTGCTAGTACACATTGATTGATTTTCTTATTGACTAGACTAGCCAACAAATCTTAAATACGTAATATTTTGAAGGCGGGTCGCAAAGTGCCAAACCAGAACAAATTTAAGTAATGTAACACAGTTGAATATTACCTACTTGTAGATGTATCGTTGGCGCTCAGTTAGGTCCATATGTAAACTAGAAACAAATTAATTTAACATATTGATCCTACGTGTACATTTGTTGAAATTTTAATAGAATTAATATGTGTCATATGTGTAGTATTGCATACGATCAAAGATACAGTGGTCAAGGGTTTCAACACCAGGGTACACCATTGACTTATTGGAGTCACTTGCATATGTATACAATTACTTTAACAGTGATAGGAATCATAGTGAGGAAAGTATAAGAAAGGGAAGGGTTGTTAAGTTTGTATGTTTCCCTCGATTGTAGATAAGTCCGATGCTCAACAATGTTTATTAAGAGCTGATATATTAAGGACGGGCGATTTTTCTATTAGTTATCAGGACACGGACTGGAATTTGCACCCGATATGACTATAGACTCTCGCCCCCAACCACACCGAGGGACAAAACACGCAAGGCGTAACGTGGGTGTCCTGGTTGATACCAGGAGAATCTCTGCATACCCCTTCTGGGAAAATGGCGTAAGTTTATATAGATTAAGACAAATTAATATTGCGTGTAAAATTGCGTGTTTTTTGCTAGAATGTTTTACACAAATTAAATTTAAGTGTAGGTCGTGGTGTTCGTAATTGGCGACCCGCCTTCAAAATATTACGTATTTAAGATTTGTTGGCTAGTCTCGTCAATAAGAAAATTAATCAATGTGTACTAGCACAATGAAATATGCATTATTTATTACTTTGTAGTGCATATTGAAGTCGGTCTTTTAATTTTTAATTAAATTATTTTATTTATTACTTTTTGCTTTTCATAAGCATTGTAATGATGCCAAAGGTAATCATATAATGAAAACTGGATTCAATGTATATAAAAATGAACCATTGTGATCCTTTATAATTTCAAAAACGAAAATTAATATTTTATGATTTTTAAGGAAGCTACACTGTCATTTCGTTTTTATGATAAAGAAAATACTAATATCGGCTGAACCTGCTAGAGATATTGAGTACACTTATGCGTGGTAATCATTCGTTACCCCCTCACCTCTACACCTTCTTTACTTCCTATTTTTAATAAAACACATATACTTAACCTAATGAACAAAAAATCATTGCGTTTCTGCAAAGTTTTGTGGAGGTCTGCTCTCCAGATATGTACCTATTCATCAGGTCTTCACCATATTTTATGTGACCAACATTATGTATAATTCGTTCTGAAGAAAAGTTATTTAAAATCATTTATTTATTGTCGCAGATATTTAGTATTTATATTTGTATATATCCCCCTCCCCTTCCCACGCCCCTTCCTATTTTCCCCTTTCCACCCCCCCCCCCCCTTGTAGTAATAAACTTATACTGAACCTAATGCAAAAAGAATTATTGCTGTACTGTTCAATTTTGAGAAGTTCTGCCCTTCAGGTCCAAAGATATTCATCAGGTCTTCACAATATTTTTTTTTTGTTTAACCTATCATATAATACTCTTTGAAAAAAAAGTTATTTTTAAATCGATTAAGAACTGCCGGAGATATTGAATATTAACAATTGTACCTATTTTCTACCCTCTCACCCTCCCACCCCCACCCTTTTCCCATTTTCACCCACCCTTTGTAATAATATACTTATACTTAATAATAATAATAATAATAATAATATTATAAAGGTGAAAGTTTGTATGGATGTTTGTTACTCTTTCATGAAAAAACGGCTCAACAGATTTTGATGAAATTTGGTATAGTGATAGCTGACACCCTGGATTAACACATAGGCTACTTTTTATCCCGAAAAATGTAGTGTTCCCGTGGGATGAGTCAGGAAACCAAATATACATATTTTCTACTCTTTCAAATTCAAATTGTTGGCACGGGATGTCCTCTCCTACGGAAGGGAAATATAGTCGACGGCACGCGGGAAATATAGTTAGTAGACACGCGAAATAATATGTTCTTGATGTGGATTGGACTCAAAAACTATCTGCACCCGGGCGAAGCCGGGCCGGGCCGCTAGTACTTAATCTAACGCAAAAACAATTAATGCTGGACCGTTTAATTTTGAGGAGTTCTGGTCGGTAGATCCTAAGATATTCATCAGGTCTTCACCACTTTTATATGGGACCAACCCTGTATATCATGCTTTCCAACAAAAAAGAAATATTCAAAATCGGTTCACAATTGCCGGCGTAATCGCGTAACAAACATACAAAAAAAAAAATCAGTCGAATTGATTACCTCCTCTTTTGAAGTCGGTCAAAAACAGTATTAAAAAACGCGTGAAGAGACAAGTGGTATGCTATATCCACAACCAAATCCGCAAGGCTAGAGCGCAGCATACCGCAAAGGATGGCTGCGGTGATAAAGGCCAAGGAAGGGCCCACTAAATATTAATTTAATTTGTTGTTCTTATAATCATATATCTGTAAACAACAAAATAAGTTTTATTTTTCGCCCTAATTATGCGTAATTCCAAAAATGTTAAGGTGCCTTATACTTTTGGCCAAGGCTGTAGCATCCAGAAGGTTTATTTAATTATTTATATACACTTTATTGCACACAATAATGCAATAAATAAGGTTTATTCATGTGAAACGTTTCTTTATAAACTTACAAATGTGAAGAATTTTACCAGAAAATATTTGAAATCTTTTGTAACTGTAGAGAAGATAAGAATACGGAGTCCTGCGTAATGTTTATTTGATCAACAATTGTCTTGCTGCTGCAGGATCAAAGAGCCCCCCATAGTTTTTGTTACTGTTACACAGGAATCTCGCTGTAGGAGCAAATGGTTATAGTGTTTGTTTGGTGTGAATTCTGATACTTGGTAAAATGATATATGAGTGAAACAGTTACTTTTAATGATGACAATTTAATTGGTACTGGAGGTACTAGTGATATCATCATTCCAATTATTACATTATTATTACAATTTAGAATATTGAAGTTAAAAAGATTAATATAACAGTTGCATCATTATCCCCCTATATTTTATAGTATTTCGACGAAAGTGGTGCGCGCGCTCCAGTGCACCTCTAGTAGAGCGCTTCTGAAATAAGTCACCGCTCCCAACGACTTTTAAATGAAGATAATACTTTTTATTCTCGTTAAGACGAAATCCATTAAATTACTTAAGTTAATTTAATATTTATTTTAGCGCAATTTCACGGTCGTCTTTTTGAAACTCCAAATGTATTGAAGGGTCTATCCTTAGTTTTTAAATCTATAAACATATACATTAATAAATATTTCGATACAAATACACGACTATTTCAGTTCATCGACATGTCGTTATCCTCAATTGGCAGGAGTTTGCGGCATCAATTAGCGTCTCGTTTGGTCCCTGTCATTCTATTTATTGCTGTTGAATCACCGTTTTTCTCTTGTTAGCGGGATTTGTGTCGACACTGGCGAACAAGACTGATTCTCTCATGTAGAATTATTGCACAGTTAGTTTAGCCATATGTCACGTTTTAGTTATAATGGTTGCCCTTTTATTAGGGATTTTTTTTTCATACACCATTACAATTAATATGGACAATTGTAAAGTGTGTACGACCTTTTATCATTTTAGCTGAAGAGTGTCACAACTACGACCTTTTGGATGCAGTTTAAAAAATGTACATAGTTTACTAAAATATAACAAAGAAAATGTGGAGTTCATAAGACAGAAAAGTTATTATTTATTTAGCTTTAGCTGATGTTGTATTCAATACTATCAACTACACTTAATCAGGTAATAAATCTAATATCAGGATATGCTTAAGCGATTAACAAAGAAGAGAGTGATTTGTGTTTGGGATTTCAATACGAAACAACACGAGACAACACGAAAGTTCGTGCAATATAAGCGTAAAATATAATTTTCTATGTGTTGTCCCTTATTATTTCAAATCTGCAACTCGGCAGAGGATGTAGTAAATCAAATTAGACGTAGTAGCGTGTTTTCTTCCCAATGCAACGTGATGAAATGTGAAGGGAAGCTCGCCTTGCATATAATTGAACATTCACATACTGTACTGTTTATTTATTTACCTCGATCGTGTTGAAACATGTTGTACTTTGGTATATCATAAGAATTTCTTAGAACGAATAGAATCGCGATCAATTCTGTAAATCAGCCTGTCCAACGTATTTAGAAAAAAAAACATTGGCGGAAAAAACGTATCATAAGGCGAAACATATGCGTCTGTCGCTAATAAAACCATACACAATTGCAATTACCATCAGATGCGCAGTAATCAATGCCGAACCTAAATAAGAAAAAAGCGCATGTAAAGCTAATTACTCAAAAGTATATTGCATATTGTGTAGTATCAAAAGTAGTATACCTAACTTCCCCTAATGATAGTATACAGACGTACACAGACGTTACAGTGCAACATTATGCTAATCGAACTTTCTCGAACAACACATGACAGTTGTTTTACATAAACTGATTAGAGAAAGCTAATCTATCATAGTTTTGCTGTGGGAGTTGTGTTATTTACTCACGAAAATAATTAAGCATCGAGTCAATTACCTTTAATATGCATCCTGTAATAGCACAACCTAATCTACTGATTGCCGATTTCATTCAATTAACCTTCCTTGATTGAGCCTGCAGTCCAAACTTGTCATGATTTTATCGGTGCACTGATTCGAATACTTAAATAATGTGTTTTTTTCTTACCATATGTGGAGTAATTGTGAAGGGCTTTGATAGGGCTATAAGAGTACAATGCCAAACAGTAGACATTGTTATTTCCAGTTCCAAGTCGCCTGTTTCTTAATTTCACTTCCCTATCTCTATTCTCCAACCAGCCACTTACGATATTCGTATTTCTAGTTAATGTTAAGTCATCTTACACTCGGTTATTTCGCTTCTATGCTTGCGCTGTCATACATACAGTTTGGTTTCTATTTTTTCCAGATTTGTCGCATAATTGCTATGATATCTTTTGAAAGTGAATCTCGAAGTTCGTCTAGGCCTACCGTTGTTAAGCAACGAGTCGTGAGGGTGAAGCAAGGCTGGTGTGGGTGGTACGTGGGTGGCGCCTCGGTTCCGTCTACTGATGTCATCGGCGGCACAGCGGCGCGGCCTCTCGACACAACCTGCTTCAGAACTTGTAAACATGTGACGGGTGTATTTGTAGCATTTGGAAGGATTATGCTGATTAATCCTGGTTCTGGTGTGTAGGCGAAGTGTCTGCAAGATTCTAGGTTAAATTTATAGGTCTTCTTCTTTAAAATGAAGTCGGGGCTACTACAACTATAAATATATTGAGATCTCAAAAATTAATAATAATAATATTTTTTGCAATATGAGTGCATATAATCTTGTTGTGAGATACCGCCTTTGTGGGATAAGAGTAGATGTAAGATGATTACTTTGTTATATAACATGCAAATTAAGTGGCACTTGCCAAGTAGCGGAAAGGAATTTAATTATATTAGCGACCAGTCTTCGACTTGGTGAAGGACACTCGATGCAAACTGTTCAATGAGTGAACATTAAGAGTTCTTATAGTTTGACATCCTCTCGGCCTTTAGAATTATAATAGGTATCGTTACGACTGTTTATTTTTATATGACTCATTGTGTTAGTGTTGTTTTTGTTCAGTATTATTTTAGATTTACAAAACTAGAAACACTGGTTTTGATTTAATGATACGTTCAGCTGTTGAATTTCTATCCCTCTTGCAACTTTTTGATGACTCGATAGTAGGCAATGATTTGCCTATCTCTAATAATAATTGACAATATCTGAATGTTATTACAAGATCGCATAATTTTAATCTGCCTAAATGTATGAACGTAATCGTAAAAGAAACAGTCTTTCTAAATACGGTACGATCTATTTATTTCGACCTTCTTGGAAATGTCTCAGGGTCGGTGTGTATTTGCATTTTCTTGTCGTTTTGGTTTTGTTTGTTCAGCTTTAAGATGCTTTAGCAATTTATATTATAAACATGTTTTGTTGACACGATCGCACAAGGTTATAAGATTTATTGTGACGTAACACCACCAAGGTATGGTTAGAAGTATCTTAAGATATCGCAAAGAAATGAAAAGATGGTAGGAAATGATCTCAATTCATTGTCCCCGTTTAGAAACTTTGAGATTTTGCTAATTAGTAAATGAAGTATTTTAGGATTATAATTCTTAATGTTGTTTTTTGCTGATTTCATGATCGACCTCTCGTGACTCTGCACCAGAAGTCGTCAAATATTTTTGTTGTTTTATCATGGTAGCTGGTATTTTATTAGAAAACGATCCTTTTGTTTTGTTTGTCTTTAAGAAAAAAGATTTTCTGTATAAGTAGTTTACATTTACTTAAGTGTGAATATTAAAATAAAAATTCACCAGTTAGGTAAATAAGGTTATCCAGTAGAAAGATATTCGTCTTGAAAATGGGCGATCAGAAATTACAATAGACATTTAAGTTCAATGTTTAGTTTTACATTCGTGTTTGACATATTTGTTCATAACATAAATATTTAATTCGGTAAAGGAATCGAACTTGCGTCATTTATATTTACAATCTAACATCTCGCCTATGATGCTACCGTGTTTGTAAATTAATTTCATGAGCATTTATAATTGGCGCTATTGCGATTAGGGTACGAAGTGAGACCCCTGAAATCCATCATATTTGGTCACTGAATTGGAAAATGAAATTATGTAACAATGCCTCCAATCTAGCTCAGCAGTTATATGGCCTACCGTGTAACCTGCCCAGTGACGTGAAATAATGCTCAATGCACTCGATATTTATGACTTATACGGTGAACTTTAGCAGTCGATAAATTACGTGTCGTCCGCATTACCATTGCGGTGGAATTGCATCTGTTTTTGGCGTTTACTGCATTAAATAAAAAGGTTTTGTTTCATTTAGATAACGTAGAAAATATTAATTTAAGTAGCATATTGATTTATGCACACTGACCTTTTAAAGGTTTATTGGTTTTGATTGAAACATAATTTACTATGTATCCACATTTCACAATGATAACTTCTTAGAAGCTTAATCATTTGCAACTTGCCTCTTTCACTACAACAATTAATTATCAACACCAATTTAATTAACCATTTGATTCATGTCGTTGCGGTCGTTCTAATACTAATTAGAATTCCCAGAGACTCGTCGAGTTTACTGAAACTGAGCGCTGGCTCGGTTTCATTAAAATGCGTTCCATTATTGATCCTGTTTTACAGAAGTTACTGCGACTGGTATGAGGGCGGGGTACTATTTACATTTTAGATACGGGCATCGCAGTTACTATCTAGCAAGTATTGTAATGTTTATTAGCGTTGGTCCCGGGTTCCATAATTTTGCTATTTCTATTATGCATGCATCCATAAGGCACGTCTTTTTCCCATAAAGGATAGGCAGAGGTGCTATCAGGACACTAATTTTTCGCCTTCTTTGTTTCATCCCATTATGTGATAAGAGACGAGACTACCGCTATATCTGAATGTTTCTATTATAATATAAAAAATATTAACATTTACAAATCTATTGTCTGACACTCATGACCTCAATCTATATACGCTTTTACTACAATGAGGCCACTAGAATGCTATCAATATTTACCTTAATTCATTATCGATCTTCGTATCTATTTTCGTCGCTTGACGTCAAAAAGTCCGAAATAGCCCAGTAATATTTATTTCAAATGAGGTTTACGTACGGCCGTCTTTTGATGTGTCCGTAACTTTTTATGGGTGTATGAATTTAGTTTCCCTCAGTAGCTTGCTAGCGTGCAGGGCTAAAGTTTTCTACTACGTGAACGTATTGCTATTTGTGTAGAGTTGTAAAGATGAAAGTTTACTTTTTAATATTCTCTCGAATAGCTTTGCATGGAGTATATTTTTTTCTGTGTTTACTTTTACGTTTGCCCTTGTAAATAAATAGTGAATTTTAAATGTATTTCTAATTCGGATATAGTAAATGAAGAGGAGTTCAATGCATTTAAGTAATTTTAGATTTTAACTACGTGTTTCAAATCGTTTTTTGCCCCATTCGATTATAAATATATTAACGTTATTAACTTCATAGTCACGGCTAATGATCAAATTATCTCAATTGCATCAAACAACTTTATTTCCTACGAAATTGTGCAGTTGCGACTGTAGTGTTAGAATTGTCTTCGTCACGCAATACGTGAAAATCCCTCGATATTAACCTTGAGAAGTCTCCATGGTTTCTGTATAGGTCAGTGATTTGGTAACCGACTTTACTTTGTGAAGGTTTAATCTTGTTACTATACAGCTACACAAAGAAAACGTGAGTAGATTTACCCCAGTTATTGTTAAGTTGGACGGATATTTAAAATGATTATTGAAATCTATAATGGACTGTCAATGGACAAAAGCGCTTAAGATTTTCTCCCTTGATATACGTAGGTTCGTTATTCCTTGCTTTTGGAAATGATGCTCAAAAAAACCCTACACTAATATGAATATAATAACCTAAAGAGGAATGCGTTTTTGGAATAACAAGGGGCGTTCACTTTACTGAACACACCAACATTTGTTTCGACATCTTTCTCAAAGCGTTCTTGTATTTTATTTTCAAATTAATTTTAATTAGTGAAATAGACTTTCACACATTGTATTTTAATTAAGATTCATTAGATGCGAGTTATAGTTTCCTGCCTGATATTCTGAATAGTTTCTGCACTTATATAACTACATAGTATTTGCCTTTCTTAAGGAGATAATATGACGAATGTTCAAAGAACTACGTCGTATGCTAACCCAAATAGTTAGGTGTCGACGTGCGCTAAACCCTGTTTAAATGCATTTCGTTGTACGTAATATAATTAATGCACTGACTACTAAATATAGATGGCTTGTGGTGCAATTTGTAAAAGAATGATGCTGTAAAGTCCATCGTATTTGAGTGTTAAATATTCCGATTGGATAGCAATCACCGTATATGGTGCTCGAAAAGCGTTACTGTGACCCAAACAAGTGTATCGCATTTCGAGGCCGAACTGTGTATTATAAGTAAATACAAGTATTATAATTAAATACAAGTAATATAAGTAAATACAATCATTATAAGCAAATACAAGTATTATAAGTAAATACGTCCAACAGTATAGTATATATTCATAGTCCTGACCCCACATTAAGATCAATTAACTCCTGTGTCGTGGGTTTCAGAAGCTACCAGATACTTTCCGGTCTCACAAACACCCTAGGGCCTAGGCAAATATTTGTGAGCTTAGCAAACATTTGTAATGGTGCGAGGATTGAATCCGCAACCTCTCGCTTCACAGTAACACATCAGATTCATTTTGTCGTGCATGAACCAAAAATTCCGTTCATCCGAAACATCTGGCATGGTAATTAGCAGACACTCAAAAATATCTGAAACCTGTTGTATCGTTTCTATTCAACACCAAACAGTATATTTCGCTAGTAGCTCACAACTTGCGTGTAGTTTACCGTGTATTTGTGGTGTGGGTGTTGCGCGGGCGCCGCTCGTCTACCGCGGCAGGCGCGATGCAGGCTGCTGACTCACCAACACGCTCCGCCACTACGCAACCTTAACACAACACCCCACCCCCGCCCCGCTGCCCTTCCACACCCCACCGCTAGTCTGAGCGAGTGTGCCCTACAAGTTACAACTCACGCCCTTTCAGTTTACACAAATGGTCTTGAAGAGATAAGACGTACTCGTATTCGTGTACTGACATTTTCTTTGGTACTAAAATATATGCAGGATTTGCTTGTTGACAAATAATTAAACATTAATTCTAATCTTATTAAACACGAGATTTTATAAATGCTGATTTGAATTTTAGTAGTGTATGTATTTTCGGAATTATTAATACTTTTGTCCAAAATACAGGGTATCTCAAGACTGCTACCGAAAACGAATCCGGGTGGTTTTAGTGACTTCAGGCACATTGCAACAGAAAATGTTGAAAAAAAAGCAACGATTTTTCTTTTATTTTTTTTCCTAAAATAATAGTGCATAGCCTTTTATTTACCAGGACTCTAAGGTATAAAAAGTTTAAATTGTTATTTTATTAAAAACTATGGATTTACCACAAAAAAAAATACGATATTTAAAATGTTTTTTTTATATCATTGAATGGCGAGACGAGCATGCCGTTCGCCTGATGGTAAGCGATACAACCGCTCATTAACAGTAGCAAAACCAAACAACACCTTGAATTACAAAGCAATGCTTGGCATTCCACTGCGCTCGCCATCATGAGACAAAGGATGTTAAGTCTCAATATGTCCAGTAGTTACTCTGGCTACAATGTCCTTCAATCCGAAACACAACAGTGCATTTAAACTGCTGTTTGACGGGAGAAATAGACATTGCGGTGGTACCCACCCAGGCAGCCTCTCACATATGAGAGACCTACCACCAGTAAGTCATAAAAAAAATGACACTATTTTATGCGAAAATTTTAGTTACATTGTGTTTGTATTCACTAAAACTACTACCCGGCTTCGTTTTCGGTAGTAGTCTTGATATACCCGGTATAATGTGTGCATGCACGATACTAATGTGAATTTAACCTGTCTTGCCCTGAAAATAATATTTTTCTAGTTCGCATGAAGCGAATTTCCCGACATGGGAATCGAATGTAACTCACGGCTCGTGGCCTAAGTGCTACGTCACACGTTCAATGACCATATCGCTGCTTTAAAACTAAAGTGCCATAAATCAAAATTTAGTTTTGTTCAGGAGGCCAGATTGAAAATTTTTATTTAGTTTTTTTGAATTTTTGGTACTCTCATTTACTATAATTTTATATTATTTAACATCATTCGGTGCGTATTTTAATTTCCTGACACCTTGTTTACTTCAATTTTGTAGTGTGTAATCCCAAAGAACATTAGGAGCACATAAGTCCCTTTAGTTTATAATTGTTGTCAATCAAATCAATTAATATTTTGAATAAAAGGGCACAAGTCGAAAAAGAATTGGTTTATTAAATATTTTTATCACAACCTTGTATGATAGAGATAAAATTATTGTACAAAGAAAAAATAAAACAAAAAATGCGCACATCGTAATTATAAAACAACTATATTCTTAAATCTTTATAACAAAAATAGTGTTTTAACACCAAAAAAAAATAGGTAGAAAACAAAAATAAATACTTCTAAATTCTCATAAAGCATAATAATTATTAATTGGTTACATAATAATCACACAAAATTGGCAACAAACAAACGTAAATATTTTTAAACCTCATAAGATACAGTGATATAATCATCATTATCACCATTTATTGGTTACAAAATAATGGTACAAAATAGGTGACAAAAAACAAACAAAAATATTTCTAAAACCTCAAAAAACACAAAATTTAACACTATTTACTGGTTACATAATAATCGTACAAAATAGTTAACAAACAAAATGAAAATAAATAATTCTTAAACCTCATAAGGCACAATAATTATCACAATTTATTGGTAGCTTCTGCAATCTTAATACAGTAGGATAAATGCTTTGCACTAGTACAAACAAGAGATCAACGTAGTTTTTTAAATATATAATTACAGCTTTATTCATAGACAGTTTTAAATCCTATTTTAGTTATCGAATGTTTTTTATTATTATTTTAATATAAAATCTGGTTGTGTCTATAAATAGCTACAATTCAGTTTAAAGGCTATCATAAAACGCCTTGTAATAACTCGGTATCACATTTTTTTCGATTAGTTTCAGAATGCCCTGTTTTTTTGATTCTGAAACTTTTAGTTTTTGAGCATATAATTGTTTTAGTGTCGTGGTTATCACGGCATTGGTTTTCACTTGTTTTCTTGTCAAAGTATTGACTGACTTAAACTCTGTGTCGTCGTAAGAAGTCTTAAAAAAGAACTTGTTTGTGTTTTCTCGATCAACTTTTATGACTTTTATGTCAGTCCACCTAAGTTTTACTCCATCTTCTGCAACGGTATAATTACCAGCAGCCAGAGATTTTATGTTGTAGAAACTATCGTGAGCCAGTTCCTTGACGGTGAAAGATTTGCCTTTCTTCTTCGCTGTTTTAATTAAAGTTATGTAATTATCGGGTACATAAATGGGCGAAGATTTCAGTGCATTTGAAATATTCCTTCCAATAACGGAATGGACAGAGTCGCCCTCGTTTTGGGTATGCCCCTTTATCAAATATTTGTGTGTTATGCTTCGTATTTTTGGAAACTCACGAAGAGCGTGTTGGTACATCGCCAGCATAAATTTGTTTTTTTGTTGCCCACAACAATTGTCACTGTAAAAAACCACATCAAAAGCTTCATTTGCTTTATCATGCAAACTTTTTAAATAATTATATACACATGAACCTAACTCATTCACGCCTCGAGCTCCTTCTCCCTCGTGCCAAACAAAACAAATTGTGTTTTTGGTCTCAAGCTCAGTGATAGTAAAATTTAAAACGTTTACTTTTGAGACGTAGTAGAAACTCGAAACTTCACCTCGTGGACATGGCATTACAGCCTGTAAGTCATAAACTGCAACTATAAAATTCTCACTGACTTTTTCTTTGTCTCTATCCTTTTCGGCTCTTGCGAGAGATTTTTCTTTTAAATGCAGTTCGTATTTTTCCTGTAGTGGCAACTTATCTTCAGCGTTGGCATAGGCAACGCAATCGTCACATTGGTCTTTTTTCGGTTGCCAGAATGATATATTAAATTCCTTAGTGAAGACGTTATAATAGATTTGATACGAAGCAAAGCTTTTTCCTTCAGATTTACATTTTTCAATATAATCTCTGTGTAAAACAGTGACGTTCATCCCACCTTCAATGTATTCTTTTTTCGTTTGAGCGCGGCAGTAATGGCTCTCAATCCGTGGAATTGAATTAATATGTGCTTTAATACCATTAATTAAATCAGCATCCGTCTTGTTGTGGCTGCCATGCCTTCCCCTCTCATCTTTAGTTTGAGTTCCTATGGGATTAGAATGTTTTTTTTCAACGGTTCTGATAAATTTATCAGAAATCGATAGAGTATGCATGAAAAACGTTTTGCAAACTCGAAAGCGGGTCTCGTTTTGGGGTAAATGATATGCGTTATTGAGATTTTTTCTATTACTGCCATCACGAGTATATCGGTACTTTGGCGTAATTTTGGTTATTTGCTCGTGCACAAATTGTCTCTGCATATGTAAATCGGCTGTTGCCCAAAATGCTTTAAAAATAGACGACCGCTCTTCATTCGTAAAGTTAGAAGAACATTTTAATTTACATTTTTGTGAACAAATAGGTCCCATTTTTTTTTCATTGCAAAATTTCTTTGATTTTGATAAAGAGGTATAAGCTTTGCCACTGTTTTTTAAAAGTTTCACTTGGTTTTTCTTCCATAACTCTGGATTAGCTTTTCTTTTACGAGACTTTCTTGGTGGACTTTGTGACTGGTTATCTTCGGTAACTGATGGATCAATAACGCTTGGTGACTGATTGTCGACGCTGGTCTTGGTTGGCTGAATGTTGTTGTCAGCTAGCTGGTTGTGGTGGTTAAAAACTCTAGATGTCCCCGGTTTACATGAAAAATCATGTGTCTTAATCTGCATTGTGAAATCATTGTCTGAATCTGACTTAGCTGTAGATTTAATTTCATAGTCTGGGTCTTTAACGCTATCATCTGATGAAAAAGCATCTACCGTACTATCTGAGCTCGTAAAATCACTATCAGAACTTGAGTTTGAGTCATCTAAGCTACTGCTTTCGATAACTATATTAGGTCTTTTAGGACATGCCAAGTCTTTTGCATCGGTATCATCAAAAAATGATAAATCAAGATCAAAGTCAATCTGACTATCGGGTATAGAATTTGTGTCAGATGAATCATCATGTAGAACAATAGCTGTAGGGTTACAGGTAAGTGAATGATAGCTGTCATGCTGCATAATAGGGTTGGATGAATGATGAATAAAATTGGTGTTTTCAGGCAATACCATGTTTAAAATTCTTTTTATTCTTTGTGTTCGGTCACTCATTCTGCAAGAAAAATTCAATTCATAAATAACACCGTTGAGAAGTAAATCAATAAAAATCACATCAACAAGAAAATGTCTGTATTTTACTGGTGGTAGATCTCTCATATGTGAGAGGCCGCCTGGGTATGTACCACAGCAATGTCTATTTCTCCCGCCAAACAGCAGTGTGAATGCACTGTTTGGTTTCGGTTTAAAGGACATTGTAGCCAGAGTAACTACTGGACATATTATTGAGACTTAACATCTTATGTCTCAGGATGGCGAGTGCAGTGGAGTCCCAAGCATTGCTTTGTAATTTAAGGCGTTGTTTGGTTTTGCTACTGTTCATGAGTGGTCGTGTCACTTACCATCAGGCGAACGGCATGCTCGTCTCACCTTTCTTAGAAATAATTTAAAAAAATAATTGCCTTGCTGCGACTAGTTATTCTCCTTATTTTATAAAAAATAATAATAATAGGTAATTAGAGTAACATTATATATTTTTTTAATTGCAATGAATGGCGAGACTAGCATGCCGTTGTCCTGATGGTAAGCGGTACTGCTTGGCATTCCACTGCGCTCGCCATCCTGAGACATAAGACGTAAATTATCAACATGTCCAGTAGTTACTCTTGCTACAATGCCCTTCAATCCGTAACACAACAATGCATTTGAACTGTTGTTTGGCGGGAGAAATAGACATTGCGGTGGTAACCACTCAGGCGGGCTCTCACATATGAGAGACCTACCACCAGTGAAAACTATACCAAGTAAATTTATTTATTAACATAATTATGACACCCTAAAAATATGATTTATCTAAACATAAAGCAAAGTGTTCCATTCACAAATATATTCCAATTTTTATCAAAGCGTTTTAACTCTAAAGAAAACACACTAGGTACAACAATATTTGAAGCTAAAAAGGCGTTTCACAAAAACAACTCCTTAGCTAATAACAAAAATAACATAATCAGGCATTTCTTATTTGCTTTACGGACACTTTACAAAATGTGGCACTTTTGATTTAAAAATGATTGTATACTTACTTGTGTTTTATATACTGAACGGACGCAATCTAAAATGTGGCCCTGTTGCTCATAAAACACACACTCAATACAGCAGCTTTTCGCGATGTGGCCCTTTAGCAAAAAAGTTACGTGCTCTCGCGCCGACTGTCGGACCGCAACTAAAAAGATGGCTGCTTTGCTCTGAACTTAGTCACCAATTTGTCAAAATGCCAAAAGGGCGTATGTGTAAATAAGTCATTTATAAGTCGATTTTGACTAGTGTCTTTGTGCAATATGAAAATAAAGGTGATTTTAGCCCCATTTTTTGAATAAAAGTAATTTTGGACAATTTTGATTTATGGCACTTTAGTTTTAAAGCAGCGATATAAACATATCGCGATGTGAACGCAAAATGGTTGCTACTTGTAAATTGTAATTTATACTTGCGTTTTTACTGTCGTGCTTGTTACTCGTTATTTGTTAACTAATGAGGAGTTACGGAGGCATTGCGATGTCAGTTATTGAATATTAAGCGATATTGGAAATTAATGATTATGCACTAGAGGGAGGGGTTTGTGTCTTGGTTGACGGAATTTTCATGATAACTGCGTTAACTGATTTAGGTGGCAATTCAGAAAGTAAGGGTATTTGGTGGCGAAATTACCGAGATTTTAGTAATTAATAAATGTATCTGACAAACAACTGATAGATATGAAATAACACGAAAGAATGTATAAACTGCTTCTAGACATTGCTTTCTTTTATCCCAGAATCTAGGATTCTTTCAGAACTTTTAATATCCTTTTCCTTATTCCTTAATTCCTTGAATTACCCACCCATGTGTTTGTATAGCTAAGATTAACTAACTTTTGACAGAGAATAATTTCATTGTATACGATACTTAACAGAGCGCACATATCTCTCAATGGCACGTCTCAACGACTTTATTTAGATATAATTTGTCCCGTTCGCCTTGCATATCTACAATTACGTGTAAGTACAAAAACACTTTTTTTGTCGGCTTTGTCGCGTGTATTTTAAGTACAGCGACTTGTTTATTATAATTGTAACAGGGTCAATGGAGGAACTTGATACTTGTGCGTGAGCTATGCAAACTTGTTGAGGGTTAAAATTATGCAAGTTGTAAGCATCTGTTAGCATGTATGTTCAGGGATTAATTAACATTAATTTTGGTGTGTGGATTTGATTGAATTGAAAATACGACATCATTAATTGTTCTCATTGTCAAATCTACCTCATGTCAGTTCCACTGGTAAACTCATACGTCCTTTTTCCATACATATTGATAGGAGGCAAAGACTTTAAATTTTAACCCTAAAACATGCATCATGAAAATAATGAATTTGAGATTGAGATATCGGAATTTAGTTACTTCAATATACATATGATTTACCTATGTCGCACCTCATGCACGGTTGAACACCATCCTTAATCGATTTGATTTAATGATGGAATGACTTTAGGCAATTATTGCTTATGGTAATCGAGTCACACTCCGGCCATCAATCCACGTGCCGTTCTCGCGTAATGAGCCGCAGCGAAATTCAAAACATTGTGTCGGCGAAAGTGCGCGCGGCGGTGAAAAGCCCACAAACCGCACAAACGCGGTTACAAATCACATATTAAACCAATTGTGGCTTTTTGGGTTCCGCTCGTGTGTAGCCACTATTGTTTGAGTGTTTCTGTAATATGATCTCTTGTGAAACTGCTGGTAAAATTAGTGTTAGAAAATCGTAGTCTATTTTCGTTTTGTAAGAATTCATCGTAGGGTTTAAACTTCGTATGTCAACATCTTTTGTTACGACGATTTCTTACTTCTGAAAGGAAGTACAAGGCAATATTCATTACATTGTTTGATGCTCTCTTTTTCTCGGTAGAAGTTATAAATCGACAGGTGAGATAGCTTTTTGTACACACAATAATTTGTTGACATCAAGAGCATAATTTACCGTTAAACAACATTAATCGTAATTACTGAATATATTATAACATTATTTCTTGTTAGCCGGTGTTTTTGTATGTGGGCCACGGACAGCGCGGCCCGGGCTTTGCAAAATTACCTCACGAAGCAGAGCATCGCTCTAAGAATAAGTTTATTTACACCTTCTAATTTAATAATGGACCTATTGATTGTATTTTAAACTTTCTGATTGTTGTTGTCTGAGTATTGTTCTCACTGTTGATACTGCCTTACTAGAGTTACAGTGGTGGCTGTGAGGGCAGGACAATCTGTCTTTATTTTCGTATTTCTTATTCTTTAATATCGTGAATAACATCGAAATATATTCAAAATTTCAGAAGACTCACATAAAATCAAATATACTTTCAGAAGATCGTGTGAATCGTCTTTGAAAACCCCCTTAGATATTCCCCGCGTTGGTAAAAGATACCAAAACTTTTTTAAAGTTCATATACTAGTAATGACATCTGTACTGAATATGTGGTTTTTAAAATTATTAATCTGACATTATTCACTTCACTTAATTTTAATTTTAGTTTTGGTTCTGCGATCTGTTTTTACTCAAGCTAATTTTATGGTTGCTTTCGGTATAATTTATTCACCGGAAATTTTATATTTAAAAGATCTAGGAGCACGTCATACTAACAACTCGTAAATTTTATCTGGGACGGCTATGCTATTACAGTTGATATTTATGAGATTATTGAGAGCTTGCTTGTATATTCAAATATGAAAACAAGTCACTAAAGTGAAGGACAGCAGACCGGTAGAGAGAAAATATACGGGGTGTTGATATCGCTGATAAAAGTATTGAATCCTGAGGAGTGTGTTTCTTGCTTCACTAAAACGTTTCCAATTGATAAGTTTACAAAACATTATTTTTGTTAAGACTAAAATATTGAACGTATAATTATGAAAAACTTAAATTATTTGTAAGTGGTACGGAAACTATAAATAATCAATGACCGTTTATCTAAAACTTATCATTTCAATTTCCATCGAGTTACGCAGTACCTATGTGATGTACACAAAAGGTATTTCCCGTAATGCGCGTACCACGGTCAAATTGATTCCGCGAGGCGCATCGCTCCGTAATTGGACGGTAGTTGCTATTTCCAGGGAAAGGCTTGCAATGACCTTATCTGAAAGGCACGAGTGGCCCCATACATAGTGGCGATAGCCGATCGTTTGATCCCTGAACCCTGTCACGGTTTGTCTGTCTTCCGCCGCCTTTATCTTGATATGCAGCGAGGTTTTGCATTTGACCCCAAGGTTGACTCTTAAAAGGAGGGTTTTAATGGTTTCAGAGTTGAATAAGTTGTAAATGTTGATATATTATAACTCTTCTAATAATGATGCGAATGATATTGTTTTCAATATCAGTATTTTGCTGTCAAGTAATGGTGTTTAAATTCAACAAGATATACTATAGCAGAACTAAGTTACAGAAATAGTAGAACGAATACTCACTTCAATAACTGTCTCACTTCTATAACTGTCTGGGTAAAAAGAGACTTCTCTAATGTTGCTTTGCTATTCAACCAAGAACTTATGATGCAAGCACAAGTCTTACGACGCTGTCTTCGGATACGCCAAAGAGATTAACAACCGATTTACAAATTCATAGCAATTTTGTTTCTCCATGGCTTAACGAGCGGCATTAGCAGCACGTAAGTGTAACAGAAGTCTCATTTGTATCGCGCCACGTATGGTGGCAAATTGTTAGTAATCTAGCACCATACGTCTTTCCCGACACCAACCGCCGTGGGAACGCGCTGCTGTTTTCTACTCTTGCCATTTGTAATTATTACTACGCGCATGCGTAGTATCGGTGGTTGACTGGATAGTCATTAACTTAACTTTGTTAGGTAAAATTACCAATTTAAAAGATTCTATTAATAAAAATAGGAGACCTGATAAGAGTCGCAGGAGGTTGCTAATTGCAAGGCGTTGCTAATAACGTTCTCTAGAAAAGTTCAAAAATACCCTTGTCGAATGGAGGATATCTGACAAATTATAATGTTATCATTCTTTTCCTTATCCCTTTCTTCGTCACAAAACAAAACGACTAAACGAAATATATATTTCCAATTTTTATCCTGTAGTCTGAAATATTTTTGTTTGTGGGATGGCAGTAATCCCTGAAAACGGCTGATAGATCTTAAGGCGGCTGCGCTATTATATACTAATGTTTATCACATGGACATTTCATGTAAATATAATATCTACCTGTTTTATTAGATTGGAACAGGTTTGAACGCAGGAATAAATTATTTGTGAATAATATGCCATGCTTCGGTTATCGGTTATTTACATAACATTTAGCATTACTCACGCGTAGGCCCGGTGTTTAATGGCGTTGTTAAACTGTTTTGCAATACGTTTATAATAGAAGAATACTAAGAGCTGACGGTCTGGCCTAGTGCAGTGCGTAGTGCTTTTGAGAGAGGGGTGTATTAAATGACTGTTCACTAAACTTACCGAGGGCAGCGCGGTGGAGAAGGACTAAATATCCCTCAATCAAAGAGGAGGCCCAGCACTGATGTACTGGGGTCGTTATGAAGATACGTTAAAAATAAGAATAATAATTATGGAAATAAGACATTTCCTCCTCTGGGGACATTTGAAAAACATCTTGCAAGAGTTACCATTTTGCATACATTATATTAATTAAGCAACAAAGAATCCGCACGCAATAAGTGAATTTACCGATAATTTTTCCATTTCCTCGTGTAATATGTCGGAATGCGAACGATGTCGGAAAATTCACCCGTGTGTCCTATTCGCGGAAACATACGACGACTTATTTCGATGTCTCACAGTTCCAGCGCCTCGTAAGGAAACGAAACTGAATTATAATTAGACCAGAGGCGATGCGTTAAGGGGTCAATGACACGTGCACCAGGCGACCGAATAAAATTTGTTAGAACTTGTCCAGTGTATTTGGATCTTGCTCTTAGTAAGAAGAGTTTAGACTAGCAGGTCACTGGAAACTGGTTTTCAGGTAAATATTTGGCAGAAGGCCACAAATGTGTCGGTTTTGTGGATTCTAGGAGTGCTTCGATGTTTTCTAATTGTTAAATAAATGTTTAATTTAATCATGTTCTTCTAAATGCCTCTAGCTACCAGTCCCAAATTCTTCATTTGTAAACATTGTAGAACGAATGGTTTCTCTGATGTTAAATTGGTTTAAAGTATTTAGGAAAAATGTTTATTTACGTAAATAACTTCATCTAAGATTGGAACCCATTATTTAATACTTCGGACGTTATAAAGCAATATTTTAGTAACATTTAAATATACCTACAATGGAGCTGTAACATTAAATAGAATAGGTTTTGGAGCGGCGCGATGGATTCATTAAATATTACTCATGTGTATTTACCTCAACGATGATGCATCGTAATATTCGCGATGTTAATATTTTTACGCGTAATACATGAATTTTATCAATAGACACCTTGAAAGGACGCGGTGAGTCCTCGATAACATTGTTATCACTGATTCATGTTATCATAGCCTAGATATTTGGAAAAGTTTGCGTAAACGATAATGATTAATATCAAGAGAGCAGGGTGTCAGTGATTCCGTATTACATACATTGTTAAGAGAGTGGAATATCAGATGAAGAAATTTAACAATTGCCCACAATAAAGATAAGCTGACTCGATTGTATGACACCATTCTATGACAGGAAACAGAAGTTAAATAAGGGTTTTAAATAAATAAAATTCGTTTGTGGTATCGCCGGAGATGTTTCAATCAATGTTACTCATTCTCTTACATGCATTTTAAAACTCCAGTAGTGACTAGATTTTTTATGGATATGACTGTACACTTCCAAATAAGGATAAATAATATTGTATTAGCGAAATTGCGAATATGAATAACGAAAAATATAAATACGCAACTGATACAATATACAAACCTGTCATAACGTGTCTCATTTTCAAGCTCTACTATCCCTCTAGATACGAAATTATTCTAATCTTTCGTAACAGTGGGGTACTTTAGGATCTGAAACGAAATCGAATATTCGATCGTTGTAAGTAAAACTGTACGAATGTGTTTAGGCAAAATGTTTGAATCCTTTATCGCACATTGTAACCATAATCAAAGTACGGAGTGAATGATAGTATCATAGAGAATATTATTGTTTTTTAGAAATGGAAAACTTATAACTTCATTGGAGATCGAACGTCTGATTATTCGAGTTTCGTATGGGATCAAAGCTAAACCCCTCAGGTTTGGTTATGCTTTCCGATACCTTTTTTTTACGGTTTTTCTGATGTTTCAATTACGATATCTATCATTAAATTCTGTGTTTCGATCCTCATACGTCGTGGGTAATGATGGTTTATGAGCATACGAGTGCTGAGCGGCTCATACGCCGTTCTCATAAAATTAATGAGATAAAAATAAATTGGAGCGTGAAACACTCTCGCATTTCAAACTAATGGTTAGTTTTCCGCGTGGATCCACTTTTAATTGCACTTTCGCTATTAATAGTTCTGTGAGGCGACGTCAATTAGTGCGCCGATGTTGTCCCGCGCCATTCATCTGTGTCCAATGGATTTTTCCGCAGTATGCATTGAAAAGATGCTGTGCTGACCTAGAAATTCAAGCTAGGTTCAGTGTTTAAGATTTTATGATTGCGTGTAATTGTTGGTGTAAGTTTTGTGCAATTGTCCTTTATAGGTTCGTTGATTCCGATAAGGACGTTGAAAGGCACGTATATCACTGCAAGGCCAGAAAGCGGCCCAAAAAAATTATGAACCTATTTGCTAAAAATATTATGTACCTATTTGCTAAAGTTTATTTTTATCGGTATAGTAATTATCATTAAAACATCAAGTAACGTCTAAAAATCACAGCCTATCTACGCTTATACCTTGATAGGTATATGATATGATTATCATATATATCTCAATTAATTAAATTTGAAAGTACTGGACATGCGTTGCAAAGTAATTATTTTTTATATGACTGACCGCATATTTGTTACAGTGTAGTATTACAGCGGACGCTTGTCTCTCACGCATCGCGGGTTCGATCACTCCATATTATGTCAATTAATGCTGCGAACCTGATATGAAAAAACAACGCTTCGATAACATTAATTACTTCACTAATATATTATGTAGTAGTTTAGATATACTTATATAATACAAATATTAACATAGCAAATCATGAAAAATAAATGAATAAATGTTATTAAATTGGGGTCTGCATCAGCCCATACACGTGTCACTTCAGGACACGGGTCTCCTCTACAATCAAGAGTACAATTTGAGTGCTGGCCTAGGTATAGTCGGGACAAAGAGTTCCTTTTTCATTTTCCTCTCAATATTCGTCCCATGAGGTCGTATTAAAACGGTTCAAAAGCATCTAGAATATTTTCATTTCTTCTGGCATCCAGTTCAGACTACATTGAATAATTCTCAACGACTTTTACAAATATGTGATGCTATGACTAACCCCACCATATATTGAGACAATAATATAACACGCACGTACGTAGGCGTTCACATTATGGTCCTCGTTGGCATTAGGAAACATTACTTAAAAGATTAATCAGGTCGGCTCTTACAAAACAAAACAATTTTGGTATGTTCTTACGAAAAGTCACCTTGAATAAAAGTATTTTTTAACAAACTTGCGTACCAATTGAAATTGAAAGCCAGCGTGATGCAAAAACATCAAAGGAATAATAAAAATCATTTCAAAGCAAGTTGTCTTTTTGTTGATATTTTTTATGAACGAGAATAATTATTTATCTTTGTCTTCTTCTTCTTGAGAGGATACCATTCGACTTGATTGAAATTAGATCCAAACCATGATGAGAGACAAAGCTCTTGCTTGGTAAATAGCTGGTTTTTGTTTGACCTTTGCTTTGATGTCTTTTCGCTGAAAGTGTAATATGAAATTCTTAGTTTTAACGACTTCTATGATTCTGTTATTACAGCTTGCATTTTCTATATTTTGTTCAAACGTTTATTTTAGCCCTACGCGTATTATCTTGACCTCAATCTTTCCTCGAAACATTAATACCATGACAGTCAATTCTAACACTCGCTACTTTTAATGTACTTTTTCGTCGAATCATCACATGAGTGAAATAGACGTTTGAAAAGGTACTATTTGTTTTATTGTACCGTTCCAGTACGGCTAGGGCCGTTGTTATGGTAACCCGTGTATAGTCAATATCTTGTCTCGACCCCCAGATCCGTTTTGGCGTATTTTCGTACATTGAACTAGGCTAATGTGGTACGATAAATTCGAGGCTTCGTAAACTGCAATGGAAGTTAAAGTTCTTTATTTGTTATCCGGGTCATGATATGAACAAAGGGTATAGACAGTTTAAGGAAAGAATGTAAAGCTTTGTTAGTAAGTTATTGCTTTTATCTAGATTCGAAAATGATTTATCTTTATTTCAAATTGATTTTATATAACAATACTTGATAGTATTCATCCATCTAGCAACGTTATCGATATCCTTAATTAAAATTTTAGACATAATAAACTTCACTGGGTGTACGTTTTTCATATTTGATAGTCTGCGTGGATAGGTACCATCTCAATGTCTGTATCTGACGCCAAACAGCAGTGTAAATGCCCTTTTGTGTTCTAGAAATTTTGAGACTTAAAATCGTATGTCTCAAGATAGCGAGTGCAGTGGAATGCCAAGCATTGCTATGTACGTCATAGTGTTGTTTGGTTTTCCTACTGTCCGTAAGTGGTCGTATCGCTTACCATCAAGCGAATGGTAAGCTCGTCTCGCCATTCATATCAATAAATTAAAAAAAACTAATGTAACGTCCAACGTCCTTTAGCACTCCCTTTTGTTATTAGCACCCTAGGAGCCTTTTTTGTGAAAGGCTATCAATTAGCGGAAACATAAGAAATAAATGAAAGCTTTTACCATCCCACCGAAGTATACAGTATCTAAATCACATTATCTCTACTTACTTTTGAAAGCTCAGGCTTGTCTCACCAATTCTAGTGCGTTGTTACATGAGACGATTATATGACCTAATTTAGGTCTTCCTAGATCCCTGTATTTATAACCAAGCCTTTAGTGTCTAAATGTCCCGTCACTCACTGTAAGCTCCGGATATTGATGACGCGATGTTTTCCTTTCAACGCGACCTCCGAGGGTAATTTATCATTTCAGAGGTTCGCTCAGTATGTTCGCGTTAATGTCGGCATCCTGCCCACAATTTCTTTATTGTTGAGTACTTGTATCGGTTTAATGTCCTAAATAGTGTCATTATTGTATAGTGCGGTAGTTGCTAGACGTCCTATGGCGTCTTGATACTCAGCCTGTTTTAATCGATCCAAATTAACGATGGTTTATTTGTGTTGTATGTGATTTGGCTATACTTGTAGAGTTAAATTACCAGCAACTTTAATGGATGTTGATATAAAGGAGCTTTTGTTTCTTTTCTTAAGGAAGCCATTGCCCGGCTTAGGTATTATCCTATCGTTTAATGATGAACCGATTTAAGTGAATCTAAAGACATGTATACATATATACATACACAAAATCACGCCTTTTTCTCAGAATTTTCTGGGATAGGGGGCGAGCCTATCGCCATATCGGACTCTAATTCCTGATTCCGGACTGATAATGAATAGGAAAATCGAATATCACTCTGCCCTACTCGGGATTCGAACCCGAGACCTCAGCTTTTCAACCTACCATAGTACAAATACGTTACCAAGGCAGTCTATTGGTTTTAAAGAATGATGCTTTTAATCATAGAAAATATGATCCGTCTTTTTCAAATCATAATGTAATTTTTTAAACAGTGTTCTCGTTCAATATAAAAATGTCTATTACAAGGATTAAATTCAGCAAACGTTGTAATCTTGAAAGTAAACAGATTACTTTATAATATTATGTTAATGTTAAAGTACATAGTGGCGCATGTGAGATAATCTACTTAATTCTGAAGCGTGCATAATGTTCCGTTCAGCTTGTTATGTCTGTGCCATCACATAAAATATAAGCAGCAGGTTAAAGGGATTTAAAGCAAATTAATTTCAGTTTTAAGGTGATTGATAGTTTCTAATCGGCAGTGATATCTTCCTTTTCTCACAGTTTTTTTGTCCCTGATTTAGTATACTTACGAACTTTTTGAGGTAGAAAATCTTTAACAGTATCTGTATGAGCTTATATACATACATTCCACTGCAGAGTATGGGAGTTCTGTACAATCGATACGATTGAGAGTGGTTAGTCCATATAGTCCACCACGCTGGCCTACTGCGTGTTGGCGGATTTTACATATAGAAATTCTTATAAATCACTATGGTGTGCAGATTTCCCCTGCGGCGTTTTTCTTCACCGTTGCGTAGTGTGTTGTGATTGAATAGCTATCAAATATCAATACACACATGACTATGAAAAGTCAGAAGTGTGCCCTCTGATTCGAACCCGCGACCACCGTGAACATATTGGCAGCCGCGTCTAATACATATACCAATAGGCCACCACGCTCTTTCAATTTTTTCTTCTTATCAGTATGCATGTTTTTTTAAATACTTTAATAGTTTTACTACCCCAATACATCAAACGCAAGCAACAACGTCGGCAAATACGAGTATGTGTGAGGATAAATCCAGTAAACGATGTTGTTTCAGCGTCGGCTTCCTGTCCGTAACTCGGTACGCTGAAACTGGAAAGTAAAAACACGTGTTCGCGCGGCGTAAGGTCACCGACCTTGTCCCGTCCGCTATTATTACGCGTCGGGAGATGCGTTTTTCTAAATGGGCCGTCGTTGTGGAAAGCGAAACTGGTTGTTGCTTGATATTTTGGGTGATAAATGTTGATGATTTATTAATGCTGTGTCGGTGTTGTGTAAACGATTTTGGCTTTTATTAAGGCTCTTCATAGGTTTTGTCCTTAGGGTCCGTTAAAGAAAGTCACAAAAAGAGTAAATAGGAAATTATTTTATTAATGCAGTTTATAAAGATTAATAGAATTTTACATTTTGACTCTACGCCGTATTGCACACAACATTTTGGTTCAACCTTACCAAGTTTGAAATAACGTTGACTCTATTAAAACACTTATAAAATATATTCGGCTAATCATCTAAAATAATGGCTTCATAACTCCCACGCTTTGTGATTTTCCGACAGTCACAACGTTTTGTCGGGCGTTGTTAGAGACAGGGCAATTTCCATTGCATTTTCAGCGATCCTCCCCTCGCAGGCACCTAACCTTGCCCTCCAAACGCGGCGGTCGTTTGTTTTATGCGTCTAGCCGCCACCCCTGTCCCACACACTTCATCCATACGTGAAATACGGTTTGTTGTCTAGTTTAATTAAATTATTTTAATAAACTGCTCTGATTTAAACCAACTTGTAAATTATGTAATAATCACTTAATTGTAAACGGGTTTTGAAAAGAGCAACACTAGAGTTTCTTGCCCGTTCTTCTCTAGTGAAAACCGCTTTCCGAACCGGGTGGTAGATAAAAAAAATGACTGAATCTAAACGATGTTGAACATTTTAATGGATTCAATAAATTATTTTCATTTCATTTTCATTTCATTTATAGGTACGAATATTTTTAGGGTAGTGGGAGAGCTACTGCAATGTCTTTTACTGTGATTTAAAAGTTATGAAATACTTGCGTATGTCGCCAATTGATATTCATCGCCCGATCCTTGGATTGAACAGGTGTACAATCCAACTAAAATAATAGGTACCGTGTGACGTTTCATACTTTTCAACTTTGTTCAGACTGAACTCACACAATTACAATAACATTTCACAGGAAACCATGGAATTGTTGTTTACGGAAAATATTATGGAAATGTTACGCCTGTGCAAAGTTGTTTTGAATTGAAAAGTATGAAACGTCAAATGATACCTATTAGTTTACTTTGATAATAGGTTAATCATCAAGCCATTCCAAGATGGAAAAAAGTGAATATAAACGGGTATAGCTTTATTCGATAACTTGTAATTGTTGGTAAAATATTCTTGTCAGCTCTAGTGACCATCATTCATTCATAAGGTATAACACTCGACTGTGATTTGCACAAGGATGTTACCATCAGTATCACCTGGCGTAAAACTTATACAAAACTGGATGAAATCAAAATGAAAAACCACTGACATCCCAATTGTATCTTGCAATTAATTAATTTCAAGATTGAAAATATAATTCAAGTACAATCACAGTTTAGGTGTAATCACCCCGTCTATTATGTTTGCGCTAACATTTGTGCAAATTGCAGTGACACGGCGCGACACTTGTGCACATGTTTGTACGTACTACAACGTAAGAATACGCCGGTATACGCGTGCTATCCGCAGTATCGCCGGGGTTTATTGAATCCGACGTGCATTTTGATTCCTTATCTATGGAAGTTGTTACGAAATTTTAAAAAGCGTCCTAAGTCGTCATAATAATGTTGTTTGCTTAGTGACCGCGTATGAAAGTTGTGACCTAGGTTTGATTTACAGATCGTAAAATGCGCTATGAGTGAGGTTTCTTATTAGAAAAATATATTATGTAATTTGTTCAGGATCCAATAATGTAATGATTATCATAGAAAGGTGTCCTTTAAAAAATATAAGACAGGTCATTCTACATTTTAAAACTGTTGTTGCAAACCGCACATAAATGTGTGGTAAAAATAGAAAAACACATCAAAGATCGGTCATTTGTAAGTTGTAGGTACAATTTTATCGTGTACGATTCATCACGACTTGAAGTCCTAGATTAGTTTACCGTTGTAGATTTATTTATGCATGTTGTTCGATTAGCTAAGCGTAATTTGCTGTTACATTTGTTTACTGAATTCCGTGAAAGTATTTTCAGAATAAATGCCCTTTAAGTTGATAACTCATTATGTTTTTACTAAAATTAATGTGTGCCCCTAGTGCTACCTATACTTTGCCTACCTTATTTCTTATCAAATGCTAATTCTCTATTCCAGGACGGATCCACTCGGCGATCGTGTCCGGGGTGAACCTGGAGACGCGCTCGGTCACTGTGGAGTGGTACGAGCGCGGCGAGACCAAAGGCAAGGAGGTGGAGATCGATGCCATCCTCGCGCTCAACCCAGAGCTGGCCGTCGGGCCGCGCCACCACACGCCGCACCTGCAACCCATGCCCAACAAACTCGCCAGGGTGAGCAACCAACACAACCTTACTAGCCATCTAGACTGGCTCCATGTTGACTCAAATGTTGGAGTCAATTGTAGCCAGAGGTAGACGGGTCATTCGCCACATTGTAGTAAACTCATTTTCCAATTTAAATACGATCGTCTTACAACTGTCTCGTATGCAATTTAACATGATTTCATCTCCCCGACGGACTAATCTACAATTCATCATATTATCTCGCGCTCGTTACGCTGTTTGTATTCATAACGCGATCAGTGTACGTGTGGGTGATGCGCCTATATGTGCAATCTGCATCCTTGATTACGTCAATTAGTTTTGAGCCTCGATAAATTCTCGAAAGATATGTAATTTCGCTACAGTCGCTGCAGACTGGAAAGCAGTTTGAGTGGCGCAGTGCCTGCGCACTTTCATTGATAGTATTCCATGACTAATCGATTGCATGAGTCGCGGTAAAAATCGGTAAGTTAGGCGTTATCGATTGGCTCGCGACGCCCGGCCGCGTACCACGCCGCGATCACTCTCATTGTTTGTGTGGCGGGCGACGTTGCTAATCGACGCCGGCACACAGTTGCACTCGCATATCCGCGTCAGGCGAATGTGCGCCTCGCCCATGCCGCCCAATCAGCCGACAACACAACACAGTCTCCGCCATGTCCGTCAAGCAGTCACTCAGTTACCCCACACTCATCAAGATCATAGTGAAGTGAACTAGACTTTAGCGCCGATTACACGGCTTTCGCACCGCCGACGGGGAAAATGTAGAAATGTTCCCGTTCATCATCGATTGGCAGGTGATAATTTGCAGCTAACACCACCGATCACTGTAGTTGTCATCGCTTGACAAGCATTATTTACTAAAGTCCACCGTCGCCATGGCGACGGCGGCGGGCGCCGGGCCGGGCCGCTGTATTCACCCGTGCAAGAGGTGCGATGTGCAATGAGAGTGACGTGCAGGAAGTAACAGTCAGGTGGTGTCGTTCGATCAGACACTGACTGCTCCGCGACACCCTATCTACCTGGGTATAACCGACGCACGCCACACGCCACACACATTGATATATCACACACACAACATAGCATTTGAGTTTCACTTCCAACTTAGAGCAATAGAGAGATATTTGGCACCGGTAGTATCGGAGGCGAGGAGCAGGCGGCGTGGCGCGCGGCGTCAGTAAGTGCAGTGTAACGTGATGTATGATCGGCGTGGTTGTTTGACATGGCGAAGGATCCGTCGGGCTCCTCGTCGGACGACGGCGGGTTCCTGCGCGAGGGTGCGGAGGGCGAGGGCGCCGGCGACTCCGGGCACACGCTGCCCGTGCGCAACTCCCGCTCGGTACAGTCCGCAGTTCGCACGCACGTAGCTCGCTCAGCTCATGCGCCACACCAGCTAACTTTATTTTCCTTCACATTTTCGGTTGCGTTGCTCCACGACCTATGATTTGCACACGTATTTGTAACGGCTTGTTATGGTGTTTTGTTGCGGAGAGTGTTGGTGTAGCGGCGGATGTGGCGTGACATTGCTGTTGATGAGTTCCGCACATTCGCCACGACATGAACGCGCTCCCTGATGTGGTAGTGTTGTATTGCGCCGATGTTAGGAGGTCGGCTCCACCTGTCAGTGATTAAGTCCGTTTTGGGCATGATCAGTGACATCAGCGAGGTGGATGAGTCATCGGCCCACGCGGCGGTCACTCCGACATCGGACGGACATTTTTATAACGTAGTTTTGACAAATTATTGCGAAATGCATTCACCAGTTTGGGAGAGTGTATCAGCTATGGCTAAGGCTTTTGATTTTATAATGCATTGGTTTTTAATTTAGTCTTGCCTTTGCCTGCGTGAGGCGCGCTATAGACCCTTATTTATGATAATTATTTTTTACAGTACATTCCTAAACAAATGAGCGTCCATGTAGGTAGTAAATAAATATATTATAATTAATTTTCTTATGTATTCTATTTTATAAATCTTTTGACCGTTTCACATCGTATCACATTAGTGTAATATAATGCCGAACTAATGCTACAATCTAAAAAAAAAAACATTTAACATAAAATGTTGGTATCAGACGTTAATGTTAGTTAAAAATTTATCTAAATATTACTTATTATGAAGTGCATATGCTATGAGACTTGATTTGTAGACAATATAATACTTAATTGGCATCACAAATATGAACACTTAATTAGACAATAAATAATACATCTAAACATAGTCTTTATATCATAGAGTAGATTTTTTTAGGAATATAAAAAAAAAATATATTGGTAAGCGTTACCAGTAGTAACATGAACTTTTACAGTGTTTATTACCGACTGTAGAATCAAAAATAACCTTACGATATATCTTTTTATTTTTGAACTACTCAATATTGATTATATTGATTTATAGGTCATCAGAAAAGTCAGTGGGTAGATACTCCATGGTGGCGGTAAATCGCTCTTCAATTCATTGAATGTCCAGGATGTAAATTTATTAATTTCCTTACCATCAATCTTATTCTCTTTCATATAAAATCACTCGATAAACAAACCTGTACTCCACGTCATATGGAATATGCAATACAAACAGCAGCCTCTGACCGTTAGCCTATACCAGCAAACGCAACATTGAACCTGCGTCGTAGTTCGTACACAACATCACACCGCTGTGACTCATCTGCGTAAACAGCGGGCTATTCAACTTCTGCCGGAATAGTCAGACACAGTGACGCACTCTCGCGTCTTGACGTGGGACAAATTATGATAACAAAGACACAAATTTAGTTAGGGTTGGCGCGCAAAATCTGAATATAGTGCGTATTTTTGCTGAAACAACAAGTGTTAAAATCTTAACCGGTCCACAGGTACATCCTTTATCTACAGAGTCCTTTCCAGTAAAGTGAAAGTAAAATGAAACGTGCTGGTATAGGTAGGGCATGGCTGGTGATAAGCCCTTGTTACGATAGGTTAAGTGGACAAAATCGTCACTAGGTTAAATGCTATCACGAAAAAAGCGTGTTAGCACGGACATCATTATATCACGGTCGTGATTCATGCACGATAGCCGTGTCGATTTTATTTATTACTTCGCTGGTTGTAGCAGAGCAGCGGAATCAAAAGATTGTCCGTTATTGCATGTCAACTGTTCCCCAGTACATGTGGGATATCGTGAAGGTACGACACGACCCGGCGAGCCGTCACGACGGTCGTGACGGCTGTACCTATATGATTTAGCGAACCGCCACGAGCGTTGAAAGTCTCAAATCAAATTATGTTCTGTTGTACTCGAAGGTTCACAACACACGTGTTTCTAAAATGAAACACGTTTATGCTTATTATGCGTTTACATACGTTGGTATGTTGATGGATATGTTAATGTTATTGTCGTGAAATATCTTCTGTAGACAGAAAATAATTGTGTTACAAATTGAACAAGTTCTATGAAATTAATATGTATCTAAGATTGCTATAGCGCTTGTAGACCTCGTAGCGCAGTACTTCACTGGGATTTTAATTACAATCAAGTTTCGCTTTCACCAATAAATAATGATCCTTTTGATTTCAAATGCTGGATGCTGACCACTTCCCAAATTTCAAGTTGAAGATCTTTGGGGGAGGCCTATGTTCAGCAGTGGAGCCTGAAGAGGAGAGAGAGAAATAATATTAGTAAAATGATTTTTGTGTATATAAAAGTACTGGGCGGTCCGGTCCCCAAACAAACACTTAACTATTGTAAAATACGCGCCTGTGTGCCACGTCGTTGGAGTTAATGAGCTCGCTTCCGCGCATTCATGCTTTGTGGATTTGCATACCAGCAGATTTTAAAAGTTCGCCGTTTTGTCACAAGTTCAGAATTGATGAAGATGAACTGTTGGAATATATTAATCGAACTTTAAGCTTTGCACGTGAATTTATTAATGGTGTGATAAAGGCAATCATGTCTATTAATTGGTGCAGATAACATTTGTAATGGTGTTGAGTGCGTTTTATTATTTACCACTACATGTCTTTATGTCTGTTTGATTTCCGATTATTTGGATTCCGTTTGTCTTAGCTTTTAGATTCTACCATTTTACTCTTATGCTGGTTTATGGTAAGTGAAAATGGCGTATAATCTTGGAATATTTAAGCTTCTGTCCAGTATTTCAGTTCGTCTATATTTTTGTTGCGATAAAGCCGGAATAATTTTGTCAACCGCCAAGAAATTACTATCCTGCGTTAGATATTTTATTTGGATTGCACTCTGAAGATTGCACAAAGTTTACCGTCAGGTATTTTGTAGACCTTTGTCGTACATTTATAGAAATTTATCAAACACCATCTCATTTATAATAATAGCATATAATACTTCTTATGATATTTTCGCTATCGGTTAATTTTTCCGCCAACACCGGTGTGGTGAGGGTCAGCAGAGTTGGCTACAGTCCAAGGTCCTGTTAGTTTTGATCGCATCTTTCGTAAGTTATATGTTTTGATTCAATACCGGAAATCTCGAGGGGATCGTGATATTTTGTGGCTAATTTATTATTTTGTTTTTGGGTAGATGTGTTGATAAGAGCAATGTATAGTTTGTGTAAGATATTAGCCTTTTTTCACTGACATGATTAAATGACTGCACTGGATTTAATAATAAGGGGAGTGTTCACTGAAGTTTATTTTCATCGTCAGTTTGAAACTGGATTTCATTTAGCGATTTGCCATTAATTCATGGATCATTTAATTTTCTCATTTGGCTTCTCCAATCTCGTCTTACAAAGTCTAAATATGTAGTCTTCATGTAATTAGTTTCAGCGCTAAACTGTTTCTTTCAGGACACTGGATACGAGTTTATTAAGCTCCCAGGTTGCTTTCCCCTTCTTCTCAACTAATGAAGTCACGTCTGATCATAAACAGGAGGAGGAGAAGAGAATATCTAGAGTTTTGACAGCCTCCGTGGCACAGGCGGTTAGACGCCGCTTGTGGAACGAGAGGCCGCAGGTTCGATCCCCGTACCGAGATAAATGTTGGTGCAGCCCACAAATATTTCTTTCGGGTATGGGTGTTCGTGAGACCGAAAAGTCTCTCGTAGTTTGTGATTCCTGCGACGCATGACTCTTGTACATCTTAGTGTAGTGACCACGGTGGTTTAACTTAGAACAAACAACGACGAATTATAATCATCGTTTTGACTAACTTAACACCAGAGGGCGGAAAAATCGTTGGTTTGTACGGGTTTCTCCATTTTACGTAGACTGTATTTTACACGGATATTATTGGCCCTAAATTACTTTTAACTGCATTGATTAGCTTATTTGCTGATGAGTTAATTTTAAAACAATTATTAAATTTAATAAAATGCATACACATGCGGAAATGAGAATTGTTATGTTCACATTTCTATACAGAATAATTTGTTTCAAATAGACAAAATTCAAATCGATTCTGTTAGATCTTATTCAGGTCTAAACCTCCCTAAATCTTTTCTTCTCGTATATAAACTTAATGAAAGTAAGTATAGATATATTACTGGATTGTTTTTCTTACTTAACGCCAGAGGGCGCCTTGAATTGATTGAGTGACGTCTCTATCTTAGTATGTAAAATGTACTCTGTGGTAGTGACCTTACACTAAGATGTACAAGAGTCTATGTATGTGACTGTTGGGTGTTATTTGTTATTAATGATACCACTAAGAACTTATTAAACCTCAGTTTTTAGCTTAGATTCTCTAAATCTTATCATATAACGACTAAATATGTAGACTTCATTAATAATTTTGAACGCTAAACCATGTCTCTCAGTACACTGGGTTCGTCGTTTAATAGGCATCGCCCCCCGTTCTCCCCAGCACTAATTAATTTGTAGCAAACGACGCTCGCTCTAGCAGAAACGATTAGATCCCTAGTCTGTGTAGGTATGTGACTAGCCTAGGGTTTAATGATTTACATTCGCTGAATTAACTTGAGCTAATTAGAAGTTGGGTAATGTTGCCTGGGAAACTTTAGGTGGAATGATTTGTTTTGAAAGTTAAGTTGTCATTGATTCATTAAATATTATCATGAACGAGCATATTTGTAATATATATATAAATGACCTTGAAAATAACTGATTATAATAGCTCGATGATTGAATAATCAATATTTAAAATAAAATAAAATATTAATTTATCAAACGAAGAATGAGAGTTGAAATTAGTTATCAATATGTCATAGTATAATATAGATTATATCGACATATTACATACACCTTACTGTAGTGAACCAAATGTAACTGAATACTATTTTCATGCCAATTAATAGAATAATTCTCAAAACGATATAATTCCTTCAAACTGAAATAGTGAGTGTAATCGGATTGGACTCGCATGGCGCTCGAGTTTCCGTTCGGTTGGATTTAATGCGATGTATTGGCGAGCCCGTCCGATCCAATCAGTGAATGCGACTTCCGGACACCGGCTTGTGACTAGGTTAAGTCCTGCTATCTAGGTTGAATTATGAGGTTTGGATGTTGTATCGAAGAGATGAAGTGAAAAGGTGTTCATAAAATTCATACATAGTATCTTGGTTAATTGAGGGTCCTGAGATATTGTGATTAGCAAGTTTTTCTATAAAATTTTCTTTTGTCTATATGCAACAATGCCTTTCTTACGTATGTCTTTGATTAGTGTCTTATGCTTCTTAAAGCAAAGGGTCTTGTAGATCAAATCTCGAAATCAATATACAAACAATATTCAATACCGTTTTTCCTCATCCCTGTGTCTGTAATTTTTTTAACGCAATTGCTATTCTTCGATTTTGTCAATATCATTAATCTCTTGTTCAATTCATGGTTTTATGGTATCTATCTCATAAATCAGTTGTAATTTCATTGAAACTAGTAAAGCTTCGACAAAGCGTTGAATGCTCGCTAGTTCGATATTCCGCGACAATAGCGCAGTGTCGTCGCACAATGCCGCTCTCGATCCACGTCGCCGTATTGTCTGCCAGCTCTCGAACCTAATGGATTGCCACGCTGCTCCAACCGGTGATTCATTCTAATGCTGTACACACTGAATATTGTTTTCAGTATCTTAGTGTAGCGGTGTAAAATCATTGTTTATAGTTTTAAGATACGGTTGAATATGGAAGGCAGTTCTTGCGCTGCTCTATCCAGTGGCTAAAGGCGGTTCTGCTCCGAGAGATTTTAGTCTGTGTGTTGCCTTAGAATTTAGTCCTTTCGGCTTTCCCCGTGTATGGAGCTTTACTCTCGATCAAAAACGGTCAACAGTGGCAATAGTAAATAGCATACAATTGTAGTGTAGTAGTAACTTTTCCGAACAAAAACAAAGACGCAATACAAAAACGTCATAAATTGTGATATAAAGCACAGGACCACTCACTCAAGTCTAAGAAATTTATTTCCCTATTTTACGGCAGAAATCAAGCAATAACTCGAATAGGACGCAAAGTGAACGCAACAAGGCGAGATAGACGGGAAATGATCTATCAAACGGGATGCAATCCGCGAAGGAAATTCGCCACGATGTCGCGCCGGGTGGCTCAGAAACGACTGCTGACCCACTTGTGCTTCCGATGTACCTAGATTGCAATAAAGTATTGACAGACGTCAATAGATAACTTATAGATAGTTTGGACTTCACAGTTAGGGACTGTTATGATTTTATTATGAGATTTATTGTTTGGATTAGGATGGTTTGCAGGAAATATTTTTGTTTAGAATTTTTAAACGATTATAGAAATAAACATAGATTTAATGCATTTTATGATACTGAGACTAAACCTATAAGTCGATATACTAATGATGTTCATAATAATTGAAACTATTTATATTTTTCGCAATTAATACTATACGAAGTTCAGGAAACAAAAAATAACTAATTTTCATTGTTATTGATATTGATAAGCTAAAATACAAGAAACTTCTTCGATTAGTACACATCAATGAAATTTTAAATTCAATTTTTTTCGTAAAGTTCCAAACAGCCATTTCCCACAGCCCACGTCTCCGTAAGTGCCACACAATAAATATAAATCTGATTTCCTCCACACCACGCACCCCTTTTCTGGGAGTGATGGCTTTTCTTATGTATATACATTTTATTTCTATTTTTATTTTACTTCGGGCTTGTTCCTTTTTATTTGCTCGATGTATATATTTTCATTTCGGTTCGTAATTGTGTGTTTCTGTTATAGGACATGACGCGGCAATCCATACCAGTGGCTACAAAAGGTGAGTGAATTTATTTAAGTGCAATAATAATTGAGAAATGGTGATCGATGTTAGCCTTTCATGGCTATTACATCCTTAATAGATTTATAATTGGATTTTTCATTTTATTTTAAATGAAATTTTTAATTGCTCCTTGTGTAGTGTTGAACCCTAGAAAGGAAACATTAGATTAATATATACAAGTGTCTAAACTGGAGTCTTTGAAGCCAGGTTTAAAGGGAAAATAACATGTTTAGGAATATAATGTTCACATATCGGGATATGTTAGCTCAAATGAGGAATAAGGTTGCTGAGCTAATTTTATTCATTTATTTATTGTTTACTGCACACAAAATAATAGCTAAATATTGTGGATTTGACCCGCACACGTTTCAATATTTGTCTCGGTCTCAGTTATTGCAAACCTTCCACAATATCTAAAATAGCTTCCTACCAGGCTGAATGAAAATAAATATCTAGAAATGTAAATATTATTTAGATTCCTTATTTATTTATTTATTTATTTATACACTTTATTGCACAAAAAAAAATACAAATAAAATGAAAATCACAATAATAAAAGTACAATTGGCGGTCTTATCGCTCAAAGGCAATGTCTTACAGACAACCATGAGATGGATTTGATAAATTCCTTGTGTGAGTCGAAAAAAAAATGGTTCATATCGTATCATCCCATCCCAATGCACTACATCCATTCTGCCTGGACGTAGTATGTAATTTATTTATCTAGATAGTTTAACTTTTATATACGTTTTATTGATTAATGACTTATCCGCGAGTGAAGTGAATTGTGTGATTGCTCCACGTGTAAAGTTTTATTGTTAAATTATATCATTAGCCTCAATGCAGCATGTCGTTTAGTATTAAGTCCATGAATCATGAATTGTGACCGTTACATTGTCCTTTGTGTGCGTCTTTGAACTTAAATATATCTAGATTGCACAGATTATGTGGATTATATATGGCTAAATCTAGTTGTTGGCTTTATTTGTATGCCTTATTTATATCAGCTTTTATGTTTGTGATACTACTAACCCAATCTAGTATTATGATTGAGTTGATTTTATGAAAATAATATCCAATTTCGGATCAAGGCAGTGGTTTTGTAATGCATTTTGTCTACGATTGAGAAATGGGAACAGACGGGATTGATGCATTAATGGGTTCTGAAGCAGAAGGGATCTAGTGATTAGAGCTGCCAAACATAGCTCGCTTTAATTAAATCTTTGCCAGTTGATCGCACGAGCTTCTGGAACTAGGCTAATAACTGTTTCTCTGGAAATTATTGTTAATTGTTTTTATTGTTAAACTACGATCGATACACGATAAACAAAATTCTACGATCAAAATTATTTAGATATCCATCTTTCATGTATGTGTGTTGTATAAAAATTAACAAAACAGTAACTTTCAGTGCTTCCAACAAAATCTTCAGGGTAGAGATAAATACATGATAAACTTGTCTGTTCCGCTGTCTCGGCATACAATCTCAAAATCTGAACTGTTATTTGCACGATCAGTGGCTTTGTTCCGAGAGCGAGTCGCACTCTATTTTAGCTTAGCTTTGTTCAAGCTTTGCGGATTGAAATTTGTGAACTGTTTGAATCAGCGCTTTGTTTCATTGTTCAATGGGAAATGTAGAACGTTTTCATACGGAATTTATAGTTGAAAAGTTTAACTTTTTCAAGTGTTTAGTGGAAAGACATTATGCATTTGAAATTTGTTCAAAGATGTCGGTTTTGTATGTTTATAAATCAATTTAGGAACTATTCTTTTAAAAATTGCTTGAGTGTTAAACTAGGTTGAAGGTTCAATGAAATGCTTTCATTTGCCGTCGACCTCCTTGCACAAACTTGGCACACGTCATTCTCCAGATATAAATAAGCTGATCCATTAGCTTCTCTGTAGTTGCTCTGTCGTAAAGTAAAAGACAAAAATGACTTTTATTAAAAATTACTATAATGACATGACCCGGAAGTGAACTTTCGTTGATAACATAATTCATTGAACAAACACGCCCTCAATCTTGGTATCGTGACTCGGGTGAACATAAAACCGTTGGCACGGTAGATGGGTCACCGAAGTCGATCGCTCCAAGCCAAATATTGATAGTGCTCGGGACCCAACCGTTGGTTCTCGTCACGCAATCTACGTCGATCGCGTTACGATAAATTACTTAATGGTATAGTAGGGAAGGGTAGTGTACATCGATTGCATCAGTTTTTTTAACTTATCAATTCAGACCAGGTATTGTTCTTTGTTCGGGCACTGAACTTGTTCGTAAAGTAACAATTGCAGGATTTGTATAAAAAGTGGTCACAGGCGTGGATTCGTTTGCTTTTGGCGTTGCAGTAGTAAATAGACACAAAGTTACTGTAGTTGGTTGGCATCGGCATCGTAGGTTGACATGACCGTAAGACGTAACCTAGTTATCCTATGCAACTATTTTCTCACAAGTAACTTGAAGCCGTGTCACGTCATATGTAAGACATCTTTAAACCCTGTGTGGAAATTTCTCCGGATCTATAAATAAAATAGTTACTTTTCACATGCTTTCGTCTATAAACATACGTGGGATTCGGTTATTATGCATGTCATAGTATAAGTGTAATATTTATTTAGAGTACTGATGTGGTTTGTGATTAGACTTGTAAAGGCAAATTGATTGTGCACATCCAAAACTATTGCTTTGCTTGTACTAAAAACTTAATCTTTATAAGTTAATATGCACGTGTTTTGAACCCTACCTCATAAGGTATCGATAATACTAAAACGAAATACATCACTGGCTACGTAACAAAACCAAACACCCGGCTCTATCTAAAATTAAATATTAAAACGTGATGGATAGTAACAGCTTGAGTCGACGTTCTTTCGAGTAGTGGGTTGTGACTTGTGGTAGGGGTCTCTGTTCGATTGTTTGTCGAACAGGTGGATGGATGGTAAAGCCGAAATTGGGTGCTCCGGCTTTGCAATATTGCACCAATTTTACGTTTGATATGTAACTATTGGAGTTGGATACTAAAGTGTTATTGGGTTGAATGGTAAATATGAGCTTTATATTTATTTGCCGAATTCCGGTGTAGGTTTTGAAAAATAGTAGTATGATATATGAAGCTTCACTAGGTACGTATGGTTTAATTGTTGAAATGGACATCAAGTATATGAATAAAGGCTAAACATAGATGAATGAAAAGATAAAATAATAGTGAGTGTTTAATAGACCGTCGCTGAATATTTTTATTGATTGTGTGTGAATGGATATGAGTGACATTTTAATCCAAGTATAATGTGGATCAAGAGATAACAAAATATTGCGTATTGATATGAATAATTCATATCGTAACGTTTTTAATATTTCCAATAGAAAGTACTGATAAATTAATTCATAATTTTCTTCTGCATACAGCATGTTTATTTTTTTAATTTATAGCCTTTTTTGTACATCTTTTTATAGCACAGGTCCCTCAAACGAGCAAACAGGTCACCTGATGGTAAGTGATCACTGCCGCCCATGAACATCCATAACACTTGAACCATGGATTTTTGTCGGCCCATCTCATAGGGGTGGGAGCGGGAAGGATAAGGATGGGAAGAGGAGGAAGGGGTGTTAGGTATCCGGCACTGGCAAATACCGTCAATCTTCTCTGAGACAGTAGAACTGCCCGGACGAGCCTGCCCATTCATGCTGAGTCATGACTGACAAGAGAGTGGCTTTACAACATTTTAAAGTTATTATAGTTATATTTTTATCTATGGTTTCTGCTATACTATTACGACAGCCTGTTTGCCTGACGTCAACCCTTTTACTAGAATACCATAATTATACAGCATTGTATTAATGACACGGTATATTCCGTAGAGTATAGTATTATTACTATATACTTTTCATTAAAGCGATGGTCGTCGTTCCACTAGGCCCGTGTCACTGGCTGCGGTGTCGTGTCACTCGTATCCATTGGAGTATTGATTGACAGCATTAGAGTTCACGTGTTTATGTGACGTGGCTGTGGTTCGATACTGTGTGGGAAAAAAATTGTATTTAGTAAAGAAAGTCAATAAGCCATTGATCTTCATTAATGCAATGCCTGGAAATTAATTGTAAGTAATGCATATATATAGATATGTCCCACTGTAAGAACTCTTTTACGATGAAGAGTGATGAAAGCCTAAGTTCCCCACTATAATGACTTAGCCCTAGAGCGTTTTGGAGGACTATACAGACTGTTGTCATTCTTGTGGAGATCTTTCAGGTATCCAAGAATTCTAACAGTTTCTTGCCCGCGTTATTTTGAGCCATAGGAATACAAATAGAACTTCGAAAATCTGTGTGGTTTTCGATGTCCTTTGACTCAAAAGCCCAACCTAACAGTACTAATAATATATTTAAATGTTTACTTTTCGTGACGTTAGAGATAATAGTAAGTTGTAAAAAAGCCGGAACAAAACGGCGGAAGCAAGTATAAACACTCTGCAGTGCACAAAGTACCAATTAGCTGTGAAAATGTAAGCGGGGTGAATAGGCTGGTAATCGTAAATTGTCGATTGTGTCGTGTTACACGTAACTGTTGCAATTTAATACATGATTGTGACCATAGCCTTTGGTATTGCGGGATATTTACCTTGTTAAGATTTAAAATCATAAACATAATCAATATTGAAATAAAACTATTATTTACAGATTTTATCGCTGATTTGGTTTAATTCCTGCATATTTTACTTCCCGACTTTTCAATTACTTTACAACTGTCATGGTCCGCCCCGTGACCGATAAAATCCATAAATGACTGAATAATGAATGAGAATCTAAGAAACCATAATAATTACTATGTTTATTTTAACGATTTTCGCCATGCTGAACTCTAACTTATCTATCGACTAAGAATGGCAAGTCTTTGGTCCATCTCGCTGGCCCTGTACGGTTTTATAGAATTCAATTTTTAAGTTAAGCTGACGAATTATGTAATTATTTCAGTGGTAATTATTTCATTAATCATAATATTCATAACACGTTGCGTAGTTGTAGCATGAACTTGGCAAATAAAAATATTTCTATTAAATACATTTGTTAAAATTCCATACTATTTATAGCTCAACTTAGGCAACTTAAACGTAGGCAAGTTTTTCAAGTTCATGACCTACCGCACTACGTTTTGCCACGATCGCATGTCTCCTATCACTTCCCACATTATGTCATAGCGTTGCGTAAAGTGTATTTGGCAGCTGACGATCCGGTCGGTCGCGCTGCCGGCATCACGCCCCCAAAACCCGTCCCACATTGTAGCGAACTTGTGGTCACCGCACTTATTAATAGACTTTGTGTGTTGACTTCGATGTCGGCTCTGGATTCAGTTATTGATTTATAGCAATTTCGAAGTGATTGTTCAGGAATGTTTATTGTATCCATGTTATCCATGTAAATGACGACCTGTAATGAATCAAATGTGCTTGCGTATATAAATAGGTGCGACCATGTAACACAGTAAAAATATCTTTGTAGTTTGCAGGAGATTATTTTTTCGTATGTTACCTTTTAATCGTCTATTTGAAGGGCACTGTACTCAGGTGCAACGTAATCACTTTGCCAGTAAAAAAATAGTAAGGCTTTCGCCCGCTTGTAATAAAAAGTGGAACTAATAACTTGGTATCAACCAATTAGAAAAAAAAGTGTAATAACAAATTCTGTAGTGTGTCCAAGAACGGTATATGTTTGCGGCAACTTAAATAATCTCGAGGCGCGTAATGAATTCATTGTTCCCAGGCTGGGAACGGACTGTATGACGCTGAGCTAACACATCGCACTCTTAATTCAACAATTACACTTTCCTACCTTGAATCTTTAATTATAAAGCGGCCATTGTTCCATAGATTAGTCTTTGTGTAATTAAATTTATGCGTTGAAATTCCTTTTGTCTTGTTATTATGGTTACTGGAAACAGCTCGCTCAATTTGGCTTTGCAATGTTTTGTGAACTATTATGGGAGAATTGTCGTATTATGTCGTCATACGCATATGAATAAACTTGGTTATTTATGCAAATGCTGTCAGAATGCAGCCAGAACTACTAGTATTTTTTATTACGTGGTGGTTTTTTCTATGTTTACCTTGTTGTAAGAATAGCATTGTTGGAAAATGCGTCGTTCCTTATGTTATGCTTTCATAAGCTATGGAACATTGTATGAGACCATACAGTCGATATATGCAAAGAAAAAAATATTTAAACGATCGGCTATATAAGTTTACGAATTAGTTTCTTCGTATTGAAAATCTCCAAAGCACATTTTTTTTTTATTATCACATATTAACCACAATTCTTTCTTCACCTCTGTGAAAACAATGAACAACCACCTTCAACACCGAAACTTTTTTCTTGGCCTCGTAAAAAAATAATACAAAAGCCTACCATGCGATAAGTGCATGGGAGCTTATTGTCCGGCGACATATGTTCGTCGCTTGTATCCATGTGGCACAAGAGGTGTTGTTCAGCCGCGTCCGCATTTCTCATGTCTGTTATTTGTCTACCGACGACGTTGTACCGTAAATCAATTAGATGCCGTTTGTTTACATACTGTTTGTCTTTCTGATGCTGGTGATTGTCGTGAGTAATTAATGGCAAAATGTAAACCGGGATTTAGATTATGTTTGGTGATTATCTTATATGATTGCTTTTTGTACTTGCCCAGATCACATTTGCATGTGACTTTAGATATGTCGCGAAAAAAATATTTTTGTGTAGAGCGTCCTCATGTCATATAATACGGGGTTATTATTGAACTAAAATGAAGCAATTCTTTACTGATTTGACATTGACTGAATTACTTATTTCGTCTTAGTACCAATATGACAGCCTCCGTGGCGCAGTTGGTTAGACGCCGCCTGTGAAACGAGAGGCCGCGGGTTCGATCCCCGCACCGAGAGAAATGTTTGTGCGGCCCACAAATATTTCTTCCGGGTCTGGGTGTTTGTGAGACCGAAAAGTCTCTCGTAGTTCCTGATACCCACGAAACAAGACTCGATCTTAGTGTGGGGTCAGGACTATGTATGTGACTGTTGGGTGTTATTATTATATAGCAAATAGGTACTAAGAATTCAGTCAATTCGCGCATCTAAATCAGAACGTTCACTCACGAATTTTGTCACCAGAACAAATATACAGAATAATTAAATTCAGGTAAAATATTCTTCTTTAAGTGCCCACATCATAGCGTACGACGTCACCGTACTGATGCCATCCAAAAGTCTTCAAAAAATCTCTAGATCTTTTGTTTTTCAACCTTCTGCTGAAGTCGAGTGCTCTCGAAGTATTGCGGTCAGCTGTCGTCGCGGCGCGAAGAGTCACAGGTCATATGCGACGGTTCTATTCTCAGGTTGACCTTTATAAAAACTCGTCTCTATTTCCACCGGTGGAAGTGCGGATGTCCCGTGTGATATATGTCTTCCGAAATTTACATGATACACATACTGCCGCAGGCTATGGTAATTATAGTAGGGGGTCGAAGGTCATCTTGCCAGTATTTAGAATTTGCTAGGTTTTTGGGAACGCTGAATGTCTCCAATATTGGTTGAGTATAAATGAATTTAAAAAAATCTTCCTCATCGTGATAATAATCTCTAGTACGTACAGTGTATACTGTTCACTGCAAGAATTTTGGAATCTACCTTGTGAAAATGAATTATTTATGATAAATCATAAACATTTTATCAAAGTCAGTGTTTAAGTTTTCATTAAAAAAGTCAAGTTATCCCAAGTCTTACAAAAATGTGTGCCAAAATTTGGCTGGTATTTTTCCTTGTTTCGTGAAACTTGGAAATGAATAATTAATCTCCCTGCATTTGTTATCACAACAAAAAAAATGCTGAACCTATTTCGGGGTTGGATGAATTTTACATGGGGCGGCCGCTGACTGCCGTTAGTTGTAGCTATAAGTGTGGGCCGGCCTGGCTGGCGGACAGTGCGCGCCGCGCCGCGTGCCACTACACCGGCCGCCGACCGACCACCACACACCGACAAAATTCTAAATTAACCCGATGGATCAAACAGTGCCGTGAACTTCAACAACCATGCCAGTTCTGTACGAGAGATGTGTCCAATCGAATTTGCAGGCGCGACGGGCGAGCGCGGGCCGTAAGTGCAATTCCAACCCTCTTCACAACTCAGTCTGATTCCGACCGTATTGGAGACGCATTAAGGTGCACGATAATATTGCAAGTGAAAGCTGAAGGGTCTGATCTAGCCGCGTCTCGCATATTGATGACACACGGTCGGGAAAGTTCTCCCGTTTTGGCAAACGTCAAGGCGCCGAGTTCAGCGGTTGACATTGCCGTGTAAGGCTCCTCGACCTTCGAGCAGTAAAGGATGTTGGGTTTGTTTTTATAAAGTGCTTAAAAGCCAAGTTAAACGTTGGTCGAAACTCGTTTAATTTATTGTTGTCTTGACAGAAATGTTCACCAAGTTCCGTGTCTTTGTGAGTCTGATCTTGTGGGTTCACAAGGTTCAATTAAAATATTTTTTCTTCTTCAGTTTCTACTTGTTTGAAATTTTGTCATACTTTGAGTACGGGACGATGTTCAAAGGATGGTTTATTGTTATTATCTTTTGTGGAACTTGCTTGTATTCAAAATATATTGCGTTTTTATCAGCCTATATTATAAGTATTTTAATTTCATTTATACACATCGTCATGCAGGCTAGTTTCAAAGGCCGTCTAACCGTTTTATAATTCATAGATTCAATATCGCACCTATAACTACTCCTAATCCCCGCGTGAAAAGTTCAACGTTCTGCAATAAGAATGATCGGTCAAATCGTCCCACGTGTCTTGTATTAGCGCTGATAGTTTTTGTTTACGGCAGTGTTGGAGTAAAGCACTGCTGAGCGGTGAGTCAAACGGTACGGCCCGTGTAGGCGCTGGCTAACGACCCAAGACACCCAGTTCATATTCTGTTATTTACACCACTCATATTACAGGGTTAATGATGTGAAAATCTTTACGATTGTTTTGAGGTTTGACGGCATTGTATTAGTGTGGCTAGGTGGACTAAACTTCTCATTTCTTCTGTTGATTGACCTGGTTATGGTCCGAGTCAATTTACCATCGTATTTTATTGTAAAGATTTGGAGTGTATCCTACATTATTATCTTTTTGTGTTTTACTTATATTGGCCGTCGTTTTGGTCCCAACTGAGAGTACCTACCTATTCGTTGAATACCAAATTAATCAAAATTGGATATTCTGATCAATTTCAACAATAAGCTACACTTAAACGATACGTTATGTATCATGATGTTTAGCGACTAATTTCCACCTTCTGACCATCAACATTAAAACTTTTATACATTTATTTACATGTTAAGTCTTTTAATGGCGCCTCAATTATTTCAGCTATTACATACAAAGGTCTGAAAGCAAACATTTATAATTGTGTAAACACATATAATTTTGTAATCGTTTCCGATAGCTTTTACAAAACCAACTAAAGGAAATTGTAGGGTAAAGCCTAACAAAATTATACCAATTTTACATTGCCGTACTGTACGTTTGAACTGTTTATCGGGACGTAAGATCTCGTGTTTCCTACGTGTCATGAAATGTTGTCATAATTATATATTTTAACGGCAAAATTAATATTGTTTGTTATTCTCAAAGCCTGCAATTAAAATAATAAAGTGTGTGTTGTAAAGGTTTTTGTATTCAGTATTCAAGCTTAGAAGTTACGCGGCAGCATGAGTGTAGTCTAGAAAAAGTTGTGATGGTATCTAGATTTATATTAACGTCGTAGTATTTATATTTCATGGTCAGTGTGAACGTTGTGGCCCTATGATGGTGAATGCTAGAAATAGCAGGGATGGGGAATTGTATAAACTGTAGGGGCTTTGTATTTATAATGAAAGATGAGCTAGGAGTCAGGAATTTGTGTCCGTTATGGCGATAGGCTCTCCTCCTATCACATCGTGGGACAGAATATACAAGGCGAAATGTGTGTGTCCTCGGTCTACCCCTTCTAGAAAAAGGCGTGTTTGTGTATGTATGTACGTAAAAAGATAATATTATTTATAGTGGGTATAAAAATAAATTAGCGTTTGTGAATGTCTAATAAAATAGCTTGTTGCTTTCTAATTTCAGTGCTTACTCTCAAATGTTTATTCAGGCTTGGGAACAAAGGTCCTGAGATCTAGTACAGGTTGAATAGAATTTACGCGCTCGTTCGTTCATGCAATTTAATTTGCCACAGTCAATATTCCCGCTTGCAGGGTTAGGCAAGGTTAATTTGGTTCATGACTGTTGCTGTTTGCAAGGACGGGTACAAATTGTCTGTTTATATTTTTACAATCAAAATAAATATAAAATAATGGCGTGTTTATGTGTTTATTAATGGACTATAAATACAAACGTATAACAGGCTTTAAGTAGTCTAGTCGCTTCTTTTACAAACATTTTGGACTCACTACCACTCTTATGCAATCAGTTAATCTCCTCTTACGAAGGGTGGAGGATAGAGTGCTAAATATCAATTTTCTTAATATCAGTTTTTCTTGCCCAGGAACTAATAGATTCTTCGTCTTATTTATTTTTAGGATATAAAAATACACTGTAAGAAAACGGATTTCCACATGCGAGTATTTAGACCAGTGATTCTCAACCACTGTGCCGCGGCACTTTTGTGTGCCGCCAAATTTCAAAAGTGTGCCGCCAAATTTTGCAAATATATAATAATGTTAATATTATTAAATTATATCAGTTAATAAGAAAAATATTTTTAACATGAATATGTATTTAAATCCACAAAAAAGTTATTTATTTTATTATTTGCTTTGCAACGCGTTTTTTCTTAGTGCCAAATTGTGATGAAGCGGCGTGCATAGCAATAGGAATATGTCTCGAGGCGCTCTTTGTGTGCCGCCAAATTTTGAAATCGTTAAATATGTGCCGCAACAAAAAAGGTTGAGAATCACTGATTTAGACAGAGGCCCAACGGTTTCACGCGATAAGTGCGGGTTCTAGTCCGGGTCACGGCGATAAATCTCGCCATTGTGCGAGCGGTGGTGAACGTGTAGTACCGTTTCTGAAACTCACCACTATTCAGAGGTTTTTGTTTAAAGATGGAAAAAGATGTATTGTGTTGTTTTTAGTGGTCGATTGTTCAGGTTTTATGACGTTGGATGCCTGTGTTAGGTTTTTCTGTAAGTAGGTGTAATAGGAATATGGATGTCAGTTTTGGAGTATTTAAAGTATAAAGAATTAGGGCATTATTCATGTACAAGTTGTAGAACCTATTTTAAAAATCGAATGTTTTGTCTTCTTCACTCAATCTGAATTATTTAAAAGCCGTCCGATAAGTACATAACATTAGCAAAACAAAAGTAGGTTTTAAAATTGTCTGTATGAATAAAGCGGATGTTTTTTTACGTAATATTAATTTTTCGATTTGTTTTGGTGGGCGTGTTAGAACTTTCATATCGATGGTAGCTTTTACAGATCGGAGTATTATATGAATATTTATCATTGTTAAAAAAGTATTGAATCAGTGGGAGTTTGGTAAATAAAATTCAAACTTTGATTATATTCTCAATATTTAAATTACAGATATCCAAAATTTTTCAGGATGAAAAAAAAAATGCAATATTGTTTCTTATACTCAACTTACACATGTATGTATATTTATAATATTGTGTTCCTGTTGTATTGTCTCGGTTCGTAAAGGGTAGCGAATGTCTGGAAGCTACACCAGAATACAAATCAAGACGAATATGAAAACGGGGACTGTCAGAATGGAAAATTGTGTTTAGGGCAACCTTAACGACTGCAATAAACTACACAAATGAGGGATATTTACGAGAGTTGTATTGAAAGACATCTTAGGGTTTATCTGTAAAGTTATGTCGGGGTGCCAAACCATGTTGTTAAAAGATTTTAATTGTAATATCTCTATGACAATAAAAAAAATGTTTCAGCAACTCATTCTGAATTCAATTTTTGTTCTATACAAATTAAACTTAGATAATTGTGCGTGTATACTGTATCAATGTATCTTCGGATTGGCTCGGATCATCAGGTCTAGCGACTGAATTCCTTCCATTTATCGTTGGAGTTTTTAGGTATTTGAATAAATTTCCGAATTTTTGTGTGAACAGTGATAAAATATCGTGTATCGCCATACCAACCGTCGTCAAGAGAACCGTTGTTATGCGCCATTTTTACAACAGACGCGATTGATTCCGATGTTACTACCACACGAGACACGGCACAGACTGAATTACATAATATAACCCTCGATTTCATATTTTTATTTATATTTTTTTGTCTATGTTTTTTTTTGTTTTGTTTTCTGTGACTGTGTGTTTGGCGACAAGTTGGGCTTTGGCAAGGAGACATGAACTTCCTTATTTGATAAAATAGTCCGCTTTATACCATTTTTTTTTATTTTGTGGCTAAGTTTGTGAATGCATTGGCGCAGTGGTTAAACTATGTAATGCAGGTTCATAAAAATGTTTACGGCGGGCAATTAAAGAAAGTATCGGATCGGAATGCATGAGGCGTGTGTGGGTGGCAAATGATGTATGTATGTGGGCAATGCGGAGGAATACACTATTTTCAATAGACTTAAAAAAAAATTAGGTTTTTTTATATATGCATGTATACCGATTACTCAAAGGCGTATGATACGATTTGTTTTTTTATTTGTTCTGTGTTTATAAGTTTGTATGGGGCTGATATTTCAAAGGGTAAGCCTTGTAGAGGAAAATAGTTGGATAGAAAGAGTAGATATTAGATGACAACTGCATTGTTGATGTGTCCAGGGCGAGTTACACGTGTGGATTGCGAGGTGTAGGTTTGATTAATAGGGCGGGAAACTACACTTATATTATTATTATTTTAGAAAATATCCGAGTTACGAATATTTAAATATGAGATTTAATTAATTGGTCATTGAATAAAATCACAGATGAACTTTTTTTCTTAGTTACTACTTTAGACGCTTCTGGGTGTTTCAAAAGCACGAATTAGGACGGATATTGCAATAGCAAAATCTATACCGTTTATGTAGCATTATTGGCATTGAGTATTGACTAAGGTATTTAGTATTGTGGCGTTCCACATATACGCGTGTACACATACGAGCCCACATTGCCAAGTTCATGCAGGGCCCATTGAACTGTCATGTATCGATCGGCGAGTACCACCGGTGCGTGACGTCACACTCCTACATATTTGATCAAATCGTGGGACAAAGGCTCACCCACGTCCCACCACGGCAATTAACCAAACGACATCGTTTTATTGTCCAAGACTGCTGTAATCGCTCAACCATTAGTTCAGGTTTCGATTTTGCTTCAGTTGGATTGTCGAAGTTGTGCAGTTTGTTTCATCTTCTATTGTAAACTTGATATTATAGTAATTTGGGTTGAGTAGTAGATATTTTGAAAGTGATATAATGATTGTTTATATTGGTGCCAATTAATCAGAAAATTGATCGTAAATATAAAAACCATAACGTGTATTTCCAGTTTAAGTTTAAGTGCGCGGTAAATGCTAATTGATCCAGGTCAAGCGCATTCGAATTCGTTTAATATTTGTGGACATTGCGCCCTGGTACAGCTGATACAAACATAGTCGGCCACCGGAGCGAGTAGTGTACTGCGCATGCGTCACGTCTCGGTTCATTGCCTTGACTGCGGAAAGACATCCTAATATGGCGGGCGCAGGATTGCCTTGCGCCGACGCACGGCGCGACCATTCCCAACGGCCGCTCTATCAAGAGCACATGTCTAGCATGATGTACGAATGTGAACTACCAGTATAATGTGCTGCTCGTGGTTGCGGTGCCGGCGGCGCGTCGCCGACTCCGCCGACCACAACGCCGCCGCTGAGGCTTTTGACAAAAATCACTCGCCCAATGAGACCAGTGAGGACCTCCCGGCGACACGTAAGACAGATGTTTACCGCACCATATACACTCGGCAGTTAGTGTTACTGTATCGCTTTTTGCACTGTTTTGGTTGCGAGCTGGTTGTTGTGTTTTTTATCGCGCATTTTCTAATGTATCGCGTCATCGCATGATTCATGGACTTGTTTAGGAGTTTTACTTTAGGCACTAGTGTATTAAAATCCTTATGAGGCGATCTTACATGGCTCTCTGCGTAAACATATATTATTGTTGCCCATTTGGTCTTTTGTTTGAAATGTGATGAAATGTAATTTCAGCGCCAACTCGCGTGACGCGCAACAATCAGATGCGGCTGTCGAACGCGGGCGGCGCGTACACGAATGGACACGGGGGTGACACGACGGGGCGGCGCGGGGCGGAGAACGTGCCCCCTCCGCAGCAGCCGCCGCCCCAGCAGCCGCCGCCTAACCCACGAGTCACACAACAGGTGAGACTAAATCACTGATGGATTTATATCTCCTCCTTACTGTGCCATTCACAGACTCTTAGCAATAAGATAGGTAATAACTGAATATTTCCCATTTACCATTTCTTAAAATTCCTTCCAAAATAATGGCAAGTAATGGCTAACTCTGTCAATAATGGGTCAAAAGAACCATCTGTACTAACTATTAAAACGTTTTGTGAGCGGGTTACTATAGAACACACAAATTAAGTAGAACTTGGTAGAGCAAGGCATATCTGCCTCTTCGACTCACACACCACAATCTTATTCCTAACCCAGTAACCAGTTCAACGTCCTCCCATATAACCCGTTCCTCCCCTAACCCTCATCCTTGCAGCCTCCGGCATCAGGCGGGCGGTCTCGCGCCGGCAGCACTCCGAGTGCGGCGTCAGTGCCTCAGGGCACTCCGCAGCCGTACCTGCCGGTGCAGCGACGCAATCACAACTTTAAAGAGGTCCTCTCCATTCCTATCCTTAATCCAGTCATCCATAATCCATTTTTTTTATAAAAAAATATTGATTAAAAACAGAGTTACAAGCATTTTTAACAGAGTTCTCCAAACTAAACTAGGCTTAAAACTTAGGGCACCAATACAAACTTAAAACATGTAGAATTTGAAACATGAAAAATTAAACAAGGTGAATACTATATTATTTCAAAATCTCAAGTACACTACGAATGTTCTATATGCGGTTTGAAGGACCAAAATGGATCACGACCACTATTTTGCTTCTATGATGGAATAAACCTGACATTTTATTATGGGTTACATTAATGATATTGCCTACCTCTATTGGGTGTAAAAGCGTGATCCTTTCCTGCCATGTCGGAATCGAAAGATTTATTGTCGTGACAATTGTTTGTATTCGATATTTTTAATTACTGGGTAATGAGATACAAATTAATAAGGATATTTTTAATCAAAATGTTATTGAACAGCTGACCATAACAGACTACTGTTATGGCAATGATGTTAGTAATTTAGTGAGGCTAGTTGATCAAGCCTCATGTCCCATGTGATATGTGATATGACAGTTCACGGCGACGAGTGTGGGCGGCGCGTCTCGTCCGGCGGGCGTGTCGTCCACGGTGTCGGTGCCGCACGCCGTGGCGTCGGGCGCGGTGCGTCGCTCCAACGTCGTGAAGGAGGTGGAGCGACTCAAGGAGAACAGGGAGAAGAGGAGGCAGAGGCAGGCGGAACTCAAGGAGGAGAAGGTTGGTACATAGTGTAATATACTAGTTATTTTCAATACCAGAGTCTCTTGCCCGTCCTTCTCTTTGGTGGGTGGGAGGTAGATAATAAAAGACTAAATCTAAATGATGCCGAACGTTTTAATTGATTCAATAATTCACTCATATTATCATTATCATTTGAAAATAAAATGCGTACTCATTATTTGTTTCACGGGCTTCCGATCTTTGTCGTTACCAAAAATCCAGTAACCGATGCCTGATACGAAATATCCAATAACTAGTGGCATTGTGGTGGATAAAACGGTGAAGGAAAAAATTGTCCGGGAACTTGAGTAGTTAATGTTCTCTGCGAGATTTGAGAATAATGTGAAATCTATCAGTTCGCTTTGAGCCACTATGATGGAGTAAATGGCTGAGGAGTTGGATGTTACACCAGTGGCTATTTTTAAAATAATTAAACATTTCACAATTCATCATAAGCCTAAGAGCACGTACAAAATAAAAGCATAATTTATTGCTCATATAAAAATATTCAAATGACACAATCGCCTTTTCCAGGAAGCCCTAATGAACATGGATCCAGGCAATCCTAACTGGGAGTTCCTGGCGATGATCCGCGAGTACCAGAACAGCATCGAGTTCCGGCCGCTCACGGGCAACGAGCCGGTGGAGGACCACCAGATCACCGTCTGCGTCAGGAAGAGGCCGCTCAATAAGAAGGAGAACGCTAAAAAAGAGGTTCGTAGATGAAACAACAGTGTGGTTTAAACATTCGGGTATAATTGCAATTTGAATCGAATAGCTTGAGAAAATTATTTGTATTCAACTGATAATTTTATGAAGATGATATTAATCGTCCACAGTTTTTTTGGCCAACGGATACATGGGTGTCATATTGTTGTCAAAATATTAGAAATCGTTTTTCCCTCTTCACATTTAATTATATTGAAAATTTTAATACTATTAGATTACGTGTATAAATAATTCTTGTTTATATTAAGAAAACATCTCTCACAAGTTACAATAATATTAAATAATTTCTCTATTGTTTCTAATATTTTGACAACCAAGATTTCGCACGCCGAAGCACTGCAGAAGATCTATACTTAACGATCAACGGCCCTATTCATTGTCAGTTTATAAACCTATTTTAGCTATCGAATGTTTTTTCTTCTTCGCTCAAACTGAATGCAAAAGTCGGTTAAAAACTACAAACTTTCGATAAATAAAATTGGCTTATAAATTGTCATACTGCCATAATTGATCCATATCGAGCCGCAAGTGTAATGAGTACTTGAGCCTGCCTTAATAAAAAAAATGTGGAAGTAAATAAGCTCAGTGATAGTGGGCCAGTATGAGTCGCACCTTTGGTTACCCTCTGCGCGATTCAGGCGCTTACACAGGCTATTTTTGAGAAATATATGTTATAGCCATTATGACCATGTCATGATGCACCGATTTCGCAATGTATCTAAATAGAACGATGAATGGATGCCTAATTAGTTTTCGCTGCACTCTTATTGTGCCGGATAGTGTAATTGACCACTTGTGCATCAGCCAATGAATCATTTGTTAATAGTTGATTCAACTGCGTCCTGCGCAAGGACGTAGTATATTTATTTTTTAAATCAACGCATTTAAAAGAAGGTTACAATGTTCATTTCCAATATTACAAATTAACATAATAATTGGCCAGTACTTTACGAGTAGATACACCATAATCTTAATCTCATGTTTTGTCACCTCAGCTTACATGATCGGCATACAGGCTGCCAAATATCGGCAGCCTCCGTGGCGCGGTTGGTAAAACGCCGACTGTGAAACGAGAGTCCGCGGGTTCTATCCCCGCACCGAGACAAATATTTGTAAGGGCCAAAAGTATATGTCTCGGGCTGGATGTTTTTGAGACCGAAAAGTCTCTCGTAGTTTTTGATACCCACAATACAAGTCTGAATTGATATTAATGTGGGATCACGACTATGTATGTGACTGTTGGGTCTATTTCTTCATTTATATTCTAAATTGAAAATTATCCCCATATTTATATGTTTTCAGGTGGACGTGATAAGCGTGCCGACCAAGGACCAGATGATAGTACACGAGCCCAAGAACAAAGTGGACCTCACCAAGTATCTGGAGAATCAGAAGTTCCGCTTTGACTACGCCTTCGACGACTCATGCACCAATGAAGTAGTTTACAAGTATGTACCTCCTTCCTATGATCCCAGATCTTTCCGCCGTAGTATGAGGCATCTTATTAGGCCGGCATAAATTTATCGAATTGGGAATGCCGTCTGATGCCCTTCGATACTCTGCCTGGACGGCATTTGCGCTTGCCATCAGGCGCAGTGTTGTAATTATGCCGACCAGTGTAATAAAATATGCATGGTTTTATTATGGCTATGTTTTTGTTAGGACCATCGCAATTTCCCACGCCAAACAGCAGTGTAAACGCACTGTTGTGTCTCGGTTAGAAGGACATTGTAGCCAGAGTAACTACTATTGTTTGGTTTTGCTACTGTCCATGAGCTGTTGTTTCGTTTAGCATCAGGCGAAAGGCATACCAGTCTCGCTATTCATTAAAAAAATTTTCTTAGAAAATGGCACCAAAAATTCGCCTTCAATCACGCATCGACCGTTGCTTCTAAAACGTCGCAGAACTTTAGACAATATTATGTGAAAAGCTACTTTAAGCTCCAGGAATAAGGTGGAATTTATGTTAATATATTTGGAATATGTGATCTTTTTGTTTACTTTTTTTCATGTCATGCATCGGTGCCAGTTTTTAACAGAACTTTTACAGGGAACTGTGTATCTAGTGTCTATTTGATCGAAGAAAAAAATCATTAAAGTTCCAAAGCTCTAAAGTCCGTCATATTTGTGTAAATATCTCGTGGTATGCATATTAACATTGGATGTGACAGGTACACGGCCAAGCCGCTGGTGCAGACGATATTCGAGGGCGGCATGGCGACGTGCTTCGCGTACGGACAGACCGGCTCCGGCAAGACGCACACCATGGGCGGAGACTTCCAGGTAACCGCCATTTAAAGCGCAATGTCCACAATCAATAACAAGATACTAAATTTGTCATATATATTTTTATAATTAAGTGTACCCAACTTATATTTAAATGTCAAAAAACCAGCGTTGTTATAGCTCACGCCGAAGCGCAACATTATGCTGAATTGTCACCTACGTATCACATCGATGCGACGTGCAAACTCCTTATTTATTTTTTATTTTTTCTTGGTCTATGAAAAACTATGTTAAACGAGTGTGTGCGTTGTCTTGTGTGACAAATAATTGAGTTTTCTTTCTTTCTGTTTTCTTAATTACAGGATAAAAAATAATACAAAATATGTCGATAAAATATACAGGTTTCTTTATTGCGCAACGCGGCTATCACATGTATGATGTATGATAATATTTGTCATGTTATTTCTATACACAGCAAGTCCAATGGAGGACAATATTATTATATATTGTGTTATAACATTATGGTTCCCCGGCAGGGCAAGACGCAGGACTGCAAGAAGGGCATCTACGCGATGGCGGCGCGCGACGTGTTCACATACCTCAAGTCGCCCAAGTACAAGCCGCTCAACCTCATCGTCTCAGCATCATTCTTCGAAATATACTCCGGGAAGGTACGACATCCCATCAAATACTAACTATCTTGTTTATTGTAAGTTACGTAAATAATATGATTATAGTATAGGAAATTTGCTAGATGGCAGGTCGTTTTCATAAGGTCACAGACCAATTGTTGGTTGGTAGTGTAGTTACTGTGGTTGGAGATGAATTATTATAGAGGTTGTTAGATACCAAGTGCGTGATAACTATTATAAGAATGATTCCTGCAATGGACAGTATTTTGTGTGCAGTTAAGACATTGAGAGAATATTTAAGAAAATTACTTATATTGCTTGCACAAATTAACAGTGAAATAGTTACAGATAGCGGAACCTACTGATTTAGGCATTAACGTCCCAATACTCAATCGTAACTTAAATATTATGTTGGACTTAACTCCGCAAATCGCGCTTATATGTACTGGCTAAGCGGGCCGTGCGCAGTTAAGATCAACTTTATATTTGAATGGCGTTCGAGTATTCAGATGTATTTTATAGCTTAAATGGGTTACAAGGCGGGGCATCTCATGACTTATTAACTTCTTGAAAAATACCTGGTGGGATAACTGCTCTACACCTCATAACTTACTAACTTCTTTAAAACTATCTGAGTCTTGTTGTTGTCGTCAGGTATTCGACCTGCTGGCGGACAAGGCGAAGCTGCGCGTGCTGGAGGACGGCAAGCAGCAGGTGCAGATCGTGGGACTCACCGAGAAGGTGGTGGACAACGTCGACGAGGTGCTCAAACTCATACAGCACGGGAACGCCGCCAGGACCTCGGGACAGGTGCGACACACACTACAATATACTATAGTCACGCTATATTTGGATGGCGAACGCAGTGGAATGCCAAGCTTTGCTTTGTAATTCAAAGTGGTGTTTGGTTCTGCTACTGTTTGTAAGCATTGCTTACCATCAGGCGAACGGCTTGCTCTTCTCGCCATTCATTGCAATAATAAAATAAAAAATATAACCCGCACTAGGCCAAGTGGGTACGGCCTAACCACTCTCAGTAGTACTGTCGATTGTAGAGGAGGCTCGTGCCCTGCAGGGGAACGTATACAGAATATTTTATAACAATTAATGTTGTTACGAGCGTGCCGTTCGCTTGGCGGTAAGCGATACCACCGCTCATGGACAACACCATGAATTATAAAGCAACGCTTGGCATTTCACTACGCTTACCATCCTGAGACATAAGATGTTAAGTTTTAGTATATCCAGAAGTCACTTTGTCTGTATCAGCCCATATACGTCCCACTGCAGGGCACGGGCCTACTCTACAATCGAAAATACGATTGAGAGTGGTGGTGGTGGTGGTGGTGGAAGTCACTCTGGCTACAATTTAATTTGGAGTGCTTCATAGATTCTTTTCACTTCACTTGCAATTATTGTACCCAACAAATTACCTATTAGGTTTAGTATATTAATTATAGTACTTGATATAAGATTGATTGCGTGTTGTTTGATTTCAGACGTCAGCGAATTCGAACTCGTCTCGGTCGCACGCGGTATTCCAGATCGTGGTGCGGTCGCCCGGCATGCACCGCGTGCACGGCAAGTTCTCGCTCATCGACCTCGCCGGCAACGAGCGAGGCGCCGACACCTCCTCCGCCAACCGACAGACGCGTATGTACCGACACGCAATACACACTACACACTGCACACTACAAGTTCTCGCTCATCGACCTCGCCGGCAACGAGCGAGGCGCCGACACCTCCTCCGCCAACCGACAGACGCGTATGTACCGCTATACTACACACTGCACACTACAAGTTCTCGCTCATCGACCTCGCCGGCAACGAGCGAGGCGCCGACACCTCCTCCGCCAACCGACAGACGCGTATGTACCGCTATACTACACACTGCACACTACAAGTTCTCGCTCATCGACCTCGCCGGCAACGAGCGAGGCGCCGACACCTCCTCCGCCAACCGACAGACGCGTATGTACCGACACGCAATACACACTACACACTGCACACTACAAGTTCTCGCTCATCGACCTCGCCGGCAACGAGCGAGGCGCCGACACCTCCTCCGCCAACCGACAGACGCGTATGTACCGCTATACTACACACTGCACACTACAAGTTCTCGCTCATCGACCTCGCCGGCAACGAGCGAGGCGCCGACACCTCCTCCGCCAACCGACAGACGCGTATGTACCGACACGCAATACACACTACACACTGCACACTACAAGTTCTCGCTCATCGACCTCGCCGGCAACGAGCGAGGCGCCGACACCTCCTCCGCCAACCGACAGACGCGTATGTACCGCTATACTACACACTGCACACTACAAGTTCTCGCTCATCGACCTCGCCGGCAACGAGCGAGGCGCCGACACCTCCTCCGCCAACCGACAGACGCGTATGTACCGCTATACTACACACTGCACACTACAAGTTCTCGCTCATCGACCTCGCCGGCAACGAGCGAGGCGCCGACACCTCCTCCGCCAACCGACAGACGCGTATGTACCGACACGCAATACACACTACACACTGCACACTACAAGTTCTCGCTCATCGACCTCGCCGGCAACGAGCGAGGCGCCGACACCTCCTCCGCCAACCGACAGACGCGTATGTACCGCTATACTACACACTGCACACTACAAGTTCTCGCTCATCGACCTCGCCGGCAACGAGCGAGGCGCCGACACCTCCTCCGCCAACCGACAGACGCGTATGTACCGCTATACTACACACTGCACACTACAAGTTCTCGCTCATCGACCTCGCCGGCAACGAGCGAGGCGCCGACACCTCCTCCGCCAACCGACAGACGCGTATGTACCGCTATACTACACACTGCACACTACAAGTTCTCGCTCATCGACCTCGCCGGCAACGAGCGAGGCGCCGACACCTCCTCCGCCAACCGACAGACGCGTATGTACCGCTATACTACACACTGCACACTACAAGTTCTCGCTCATCGACCTCGCCGGCAACGAGCGAGGCGCCGACACCTCCTCCGCCAACCGACAGACGCGTATGTACCGCTATACTACACACTGCACACTACAAGTTCTCGCTCATCGACCTCGCCGGCAACGAGCGAGGCGCCGACACCTCCTCCGCCAACCGACAGACGCGTATGTACCGACACACAATACACACTGCACACTGCACACTGCACACTACAAGTTCTCGCTCATCGACCTCGCCGGCAACGAGCGAGGCGCCGACACCTCCTCCGCCAACCGACAGACGCGTATGTACCGACACACAATACACACTGCACACTGCACACTGCACACTACAAGTTCTCGCTCATCGACCTCGCCGGCAACGAGCGAGGCGCCGACACCTCCTCCGCCAACCGACAGACGCGTATGTACCGACACACAATACACACTGCACACTGCACACTGCACACTACAAGTTCTCGCTCATCGACCTCGCCGGCAACGAGCGAGGCGCCGACACCTCCTCCGCCAACCGACAGACGCGTATGTACCGACACACAATACACACTGCACACTGCACACTGCACACTACAAGTTCTCGCTCATCGACCTCGCCGGCAACGAGCGAGGCGCCGACACCTCCTCCGCCAACCGACAGACGCGTATGTACCGACACACAATACACACTGCACACTGCACACTGCACACTACAAGTTCTCGCTCATCGACCTCGCCGGCAACGAGCGAGGCGCCGACACCTCCTCCGCCAACCGACAGACGCGTATGTACCGACACACAATACACACTGCACACTGCACACTGCACACTACAAGTTCTCGCTCATCGACCTCGCCGGCAACGAGCGAGGCGCCGACACCTCCTCCGCCAACCGACAGACGCGTATGTACCGACACACAATACACACTGCACACTGCACACTGCACACTACAAGTTCTCGCTCATCGACCTCGCCGGCAACGAGCGAGGCGCCGACACCTCCTCCGCCAACCGACAGACGCG